>CAUYLG010032723.1:0-111417 GCA_963573385.1 Cacajao melanocephalus | reverse complement strand
CCCCCCCCCCCCCCCCGCCTCCTCAGAGCATCCTTAGCATTGCAGAGTTGTTCCCATGGCAACCGAGTAAGGGGCTTTTTGTTTTCCTAAGAAGATTGAATCCTTTCAATCAGAAGGTAACCGCTGGTTCTTTCCCATAATCCACACTCCAAACCCCCTACCTTTATTTGACTACATGATTAGTTTTGCAGTTATCAATTTTTTAAGCCTAACTGAAACAGGTTAAATGTACAGAAACTGAGGCTGAAGTGGCTTAAGCAGGCAACTGGCCCAGTGGTTTCTCAGAAACCACGTCAAAGCTGTGGACGTTAGACTTGATGAGAGCAAGATTTATCAGGGTCTGTAGAGGGAGCATCTAGAGTCTCCAAGTTCAATCGTGTCCACAAAAGAAATCCAGAGGTTTTTGAAGCAAAGAACTTGGGTGGCACTGCTGCAGGAAACAATCACCTGGCTCCTCCATGGGGCATAGAGTGGAGATGCTTTTTCAAATGCCCTTTCCTTTCCAAGGCCGTGACTCAGGATGACTGGCGTAGGGAGCCTGGACCTGATCTTCTCTTCAAGGAAGGGGCCTCAGATGAGCTGTTTAATCCTCTTGTAAAATGAGGGGTTATGAGACCATAGGCTCATTTTGGTGGTGGGTTGGGGGGGGTGTCTAAAATGCAGTATTTTTTAAAATTCCTATGGGGGGAAAAAAAGATATTTCTGAATTGTTGTCATGCTGCAGATTCTGAGTTGTTCCAGCATGAGCACCTTTCTTAGAGTACTTGGCTTTCTGAAGTAGTCCTTACCCCTTTCTTCCTCTATTTTACATTAAGGTAAAGGAAGGAGCCGAGAAGTGGCCATATAGACAGAGAACACTGCACTAAGACTCCCTCCATCATGCCTGACTCCAGGACAGGCAAATCCTCTCTAGACTATGAGCATCCTGGGGTCGGAGATCACATCTTAAAGATCGTTGCGCCTCCAGTACCCAGTACAGTGCTTAATAAATGTTTGTTGAATCAATGAACTAGTAAAAATTTCAAATCCTTAGAGCTGAAGTATCCTTTAAGATTTGTTAGTCCCTCATTTTACAGATGAAGAAGCTAAAGCTCAAGACATTGTGTCGCTTGGCCAAGGGCATACAGCAAGCTAAAGGCAGAGGGAGGACAGAACCCGGCTGTCTCAACCCCCTGGTTGCTATGCTTCCTGCAGCATTTCTAATTTTTTTACCATGCTTGCAAGAGATTTTACAGGCATGTACTGCCAGGGCCGAAATAATTAGAAGCCTCTTACTACTTATCAGAAAAGCTATGTGAGCCCCTAGGGAGATAGAGCTAGTCTAGACTCTGCCTCTTTGCCCTCTGCTGCTTATTAGCAGGAGAATGTAAGTGGTTGTGTATGATGATTAGTGTAAGTAGGATGGGAAAATGCACACATTTCCCACCTTCAAACCCAGAAGCTGTAACCAAGAGCCACACTGACTAAGCCCTCCAATTTCCCTTTTTGTGTTCTTAACATACCTCCTATTTTATCAATAATAGCAATAGTATATTAGTCATGGCATTTCATGATAGCTGCTGAAATAACTTCCAAATCTCATTGGTTTACTCAGTGAAAGTTTATTTCTTGCTGACACAAAGTTGAATGTCCTGGTCAGGCAGTTCTCTAAGCCACAACTCAGGGATGGAGATGCAGGTAGCTTCCATTGTATGGCTCTACCATTCCGGGATGGCAGAGTTGCTCTGGCATAATCCAACCAATACAGTGGGGAGGTTTGGTACTTGTTACTTAACCACCTAACCCAGCACTGACACACACCTCTCTTACATACACTTTTCTAGTCATCATTTAGACATGTGGCCCAGCCTAGATACAAAGGGGTCTAGAAAATGTAGCCCCTGGCTGGTCAGCAACAACTCTGCACTTGGAAGGGGAGCCTGAATCATTATTGGTCTCCAGCACACACCGCTAGCATTTATACAGAATGTTATTTGTCAGGCAATGTGCCAAGTATTATTTCATTTAATCTTCACAACAATCTTGTGAAGTTATCCTCCTCCTTAATGTACAGGTGAAAAAGTTGATGGTAGAGACATAACTAATGCAAAGTTGCAAAAGTGGTTGGTAGCAAATCCAAAATTCAGTCCGTTTAGTCCAGAGCTCAGGCTCATAATTGCTGCATTCTACTGTTTTGAGCTTCTGGTCTGAGAAAATGCTTCAGCCACTAAGTAGCCTGGGTAGTCTCCAGCAATGTACTTTGATCCCTCTGGATCTTGGTTTTATTTTCTGTAAGGTGAGGATGTTTAACTGGATAAAATCTGATGTCACCTGCCAGTTGGCATCATGTGATTCTCAGGGTAAGCAGATCAGGTGGGTGGGGTCCCCAGTGATGATTGACTATAGCAAAGCCCTTCTGAAGGCTCCTTAAACACACCATAGAAATGGAAGTCTCACAGTGTCCATGTAGGGGAAAGCAGGGCAAAGTTTACCTAACAAAGAAATCAACATATGGTAAAAAGGGAGTGTTTTCCCACCAAGGCCTCAGACTGAGTAAGGGTAGCCTTGGAAATAGGACTTTATTTTGTATAGTACTTTTGCCACCAGGGTGGGGGGAAACACAATGCTTTTGTACCCCAAATGCTGATTTCATAAAACCTAAAGATGTCACATGGAAACACACCATTGCCCCCCCAAAATACTTGCACTTAAAAAAAAAGTAGAGCTGTCAGACTTTAATGAGCAGTGGCCTGTGGTGTCCTTGCACTGCCATGCTCTTGAAGGGCTCGAGATATTTGAATTCCCCAGCATTACTTCTCCTTAGAGGTTTCAGATGAGCAGTATGAACTCCATCCTCAAGCTAAGCCCAGATATTTAATGAAAGAACAATCTTTGAATGACTTTATACAGCAAAGCTATGTTTCACTGTGTCCTAGGAAACCAATTGTGTGTTTGTGTGTGTGTGTGTGTACAACTGCTTGTGTACTTTCTACTTACATTCTACTAATGCCTCCATGCAGAGCACCCCAAACTCCATTTCAAGTTCCTCTCGAGATTTCCAAACTTGGAAGTAGGAGATGCTTCAAAGGCCTCTTAGAATTTCTTTTGAGGCTTTATATTGTGGTATGTTGGACAGATAGTTAAGAAACAGAAGAAGAGCATGACCCAAAGGATTTGTCATTTTATGTGGAGATGTACTAATATTTGCCACTAGTAAAAAGGCATTCCTTCTTGGGAATAAACTATGCCTCTAGACTCAGGTTGATCCCACAGAAACAAGGGAGAAGAAACAAATACATGAACTTAGACCTTCCCATATGGCCAGAGCTGAAAAGGCTGAGCTCTAGGCAGAGAAGATTCAAGAGTAGCTTCAGAAGACCCAGGAGCTTATTTGGGTAGATTCCTCTGGCGTAAAGGATTCTTGTTCATGCTTGTTTTAGAATAAGAAAAGAACACAAGGAGTCAGAGGGTGGATAGAAACAGGGTACGAAGCAGGAGCATTTGGAATCTGCCCTCTGTAGCTTGGCCCCAAGAGCGTCAGGCAGCTTGCTGGGGAATAAGTAACATCGGTGTCTTCCCCTCAGTTCTTTCATCTTAAAGGGGGGGATATATAAATAGATTCAGATAGCTTGTTGGTTTGGAGAAGCTTCTTTTTAATACCTTGTTTTAAAATTTACCTGGAATTTATTTTAATAGGGTGTGGTGAGATGCACAGACACGGAGATGACCGTGATGAAGTAAGAAGTATTTATACTTACAGATCCTTGTACATAGGAGGCATGGGCCCCATGCAGGCCACATGGGGAAGCACCAGGGTCAGCTGTGAGGCAGAAGGATCGAGAAGAAAACACGCATAAGAGCCTCTACCGTGGATTCAGTGGCAAAGAATGGGAGGGGCAGAGTAGCAGGTTTAGGATTACTGAGTTTGAGTAACTTGATTGAGCTGTGGGGTGTAGAGACTGTCTCTAATGGTCTGGCACCTGGGGTGATTAGGGCAGCTGGATAGTGGTCTCGAGTGTGAGAGCTCCCTAAAGGAGGTGGTTGGAGGTGCAGGCTTTGGGTTGGTTGATCTGTATACAAAAGGTGCATATGCAGGCGAGTCCTCTACTATCACTAAAAATTGGCTGGTCCCAGGAGGAGCAGTGTCTCTAGAGACAGCAATGACCCAGATGTCAAAGCATCAGAAAATATAGAAAAACAAAGTGTGACTAATTCATACTCACAGGAGGTCTAGCTTTTGTGTAGTTAAGAGCAACCTAAAGAAGTTGATAATTGGTGTTGCAGGTCAGGTTTCCCAGAAATAAAATTCTCAGATGAAGATTTGCATGAAGGAGGTTTTATGCTCAAACTAAGCAGTAAGGCTCCATACCTGTGGAGGAAGTGAATGAAGCACAACTGGGCACAGAAGGTGGAACACAATGCGAGTCTCACAAAGACCTCAGTGGCTTCTGGGCCATGAGGAGCTCTAAGCACAGAGGGCCCTTCAGAAATGTCTCCAGCTGGGGAAAGGAGTCATGCCAGTCACTGGATGCGGGCTTCCCATTCCACCCTATGGGGGCATGACCTTAAGTGAGTGAGCTCTTTGGACACAGGGCATCCTAAGAGGGGGACTCAGACACATTGGGCACCAACACTCTCAGCAGCTGGAAGAGGGTATAGTCCCAAAGGGGAATCTGGGATGCATACCTCGGCATCCATTAGAACTGGAAGCAGGCTGAATCCCAGGCAGGGATTCTTTGGAGAACACGGGTAATTTTTTAAAAAATCAAGCTATGTGTCTGAGGCTATGTGGTAAGACATCTCAATTTTCTGCTAGGAAAAGCCACCAAACCAGATTGTCTTATTCAATTTGAAAAGTCTGAGAATCACACTCAGATGTTGTTGATGATTCTGCTTGGATAAAATTTATCTATGGGTATGCTTGTGATGTAGCAGTACCATTGCTAAAAATTCCATGGGGAGAATCCAATCCACATCATTTTCTTTCTCAATGATTTGTTTTTAAAGGCAGAGGTTAGGCTGTGCCCCTTCAGAATCTTCTGTGGAAGTGCCAGCTTCCTCTCAAATGGAGAAGCAGCAGCCCTTTCAGAAAGGGTGACTGGAGCTCCTCGTCTGTGAGAGGAGAAAGACCTAGTGGGAATTACTTGTTCGAGAGCCACCCATAAAACATACCACTGCTTCCTCCAACCTTCCAGCCAGTACATTACAGACTTACTGGAGTACCTGAGAACCAGTGATGAAGTGTGATGTGTCTGGTACCTGTAAGGGCCTGAGCCTGCTTTGGTGGGAAGATGATACACAATGTGGCTGCTAGCTAGCTCTCACTGCATCTGGAAGCACCTGTTCCTTAGAGCCAAAGTTCTCAATCTGTGCTTCCTGCTGGGTTCCACAGATCCTTACCATTCCACCCTGCACACAAACGCATGCACGCACACACACATATGCAAGCACACGCACGTACACACACACACATGCATATGCACACACACACGCACACAGTGTTCTCAGTGCTTACCATTTAGTTATTATGCCCAAACGTGTGTGGCATCTGGTTCCACTCCTGGCCTCTCAGACAATTATTACTATTTTTGAGAGATGGGAGGAGAGTTCAGAAGACCCAAGGGCCATATTTATTATCCCCCCAACTACCCCGACCCAGGCTATATCTGAGTTCAAAGTCTATGACCTCCTTTCTGAGCTTTCAGCACTACCTCCATTGTGGGGTGGTGCTGATTCCCTTTCTTCTCATCATCTCCTGTTGCAAAATAAACATAAGCCTAGGCATTCCTTTGAGAAACTTGAGCCTGGCATTGGAAGACATCTGACATAGGCTTTGTTAAATGAGTGGAGGGAGGGATGGCCTGGGAGATGCTTCTTCAGGTGGCATAGGACCTCTGCTTCTTCCTTTCTCACAATGGGAATGAAGATTTTTCTAAAAATCTACAAGTGTTTGAGCTGGAATATGTCTCAGACATTATCCGATTGGACCTTCTCATTTTGCAGATCTGAGGCCTAGAAAGATTTGGTAACTTGCCCCGGTTCACAGTTCAAAGAATTGCTGAGTGAAAGACTCCAGCGTGCATACCCCAGCCTGTGTGGCCCCTGGCTGTGTGTTCAGCTACTGAGGCACACTTATTACCTCCTCATGTGTGCCACCCACCGTTCCAGGCTTCCTTCAGGCAGCCTCTGCCTGCTGTGCTTCCTATCGCCCCTCTCCTCATGCACAGGCTGAGGAATAATAAGAGCAGCTGGTATGTATCAGGCCTTACTGGGTGCCATAAATTGTGCTAAGTACTTACCATGAATTCATCCATTTATTCTTTATAATAACTTTATAAAGTTAGAGCCATTATTGTAGAAGGGAAAACAGAGGCACTGAGAGTCAAACCAAAAGAATCTGGGCTTTTAATCATTATACCATTTTGTGCAAGTAGCCAGTAATGAAAGGGCTGGTATCCGGAATTATCTCTGCAAAAAGTTATTTCTTTGGCACCTTATCAGAAGAAGGGGGCTCCTTCCTCAAATTTTGGCGGAAGAGAAGTGGGGAAGAAGAGACCCAATCCAAAGCTCAGGCAGGGAAAGCGCATCGAGCGCCCGAGTGCGCTGCGCTGGGGTCTAGTCCTGACTCTGCTGCAACTTCCCAAGTGATTACTCTAAGTCCCTCCTCTCAAGGGGCCTCGGCATCATCTGAGGAAAGAAGAGTAATGATCTACAGATCTTTAAGTGTCCTTAGAGTACTAGCATTTTCAGAATCTAGGATTCTATATCCTTCCAATTATCTCCATGTAAGGAATTCCTGGTCACGTCTCCTAATGAAGGAGTCAGACACTGGTCTGTTGGCCCCACCTGGCTCTGCAAAGTCCCCTGTGTATCTGGCCTGCCTGGTCATGGGAGAGGAAAAGACAAGGAAACACCACCGCTCCGACTCTGTGGAGCACCCCCTCTCCCCCACCCACGCACCCACTCTGGAGAGGAGGAACCCACATGTCTGAGTCTCCTCAGAGCCTCTGCAGACTCCCAGCAGGGGTCTGCCTTTCCAGCCAGCATAGTCATGCCGTAAACTAATTTTGGTCTTGCTTGGTATGATAATGCGTTCAGTTAAGGGTTATGTAATTGCAGAGTTGATGATCTCCAGGCCAGTTTAAAGTCAAAGCTATTTTTAATGGAATTGCCAGAGGATGGTAGGGATGGGGGCAGGGAGGAAAGATGGTTAGAGAGTGCTTTTGAAACTAACCTCCAACAATTTCAGCCATTGCATTTCTGAACCTCAATTTTCAGGGCAGAAACTAGACAATGCCAATTAAATCGGAGCAGGTGTATGTGACAGCTGGGTTCACCTTTTTGCAGTTACAGTTTTATTTTGAATGCTGTTGCAGGTAGTGAAAATATGACTGGGCTGAGTAAGAGATCCCAGTCTATTCCCAGCTCAGCCAAAAGCCCTTAGTGTGTCCTTGAGCGAGTTACTTCCCCTATCAATTTCCTCATCTCTAAATGAGAAGCTTGAACCAAACGATCCTAATGTCCCTTTCAACTCTAAAATCCTAGATGATCCTCAGATGTCAACAGTGCTAAAGCCCAGCACTGTAAGATGTTAGGTGGTCTGCAAAGGGTGAGGTTATTCCTGCTCAAATTATTTCTTCTACCCAAGACTCCACAGTTACCTCTGTACACAACCTTGCTGGTCCATCTAAGTATCCCAGAACCTGGGGATTTAGTTTGCAAACTTTCTTGGGGAAGAAGGTAAAAGGCATCTAGCTTTCTGGGTTATGAATGCCATATAGGAAAGCCATGGTTTAAGTTAGTCCTGGTGCTGGGAGTTCATGAGACTTATTCTCAAATCTTCACAGAAGAAAATTCTGAGAACATCCAGAAAAAAATGTCCCCTATGCTACAGTCAGGTTAGACTTCTGATTCTGATTTGACCTTGAACTTGATGTAATTGAACAAGATAGGCAAGTGACCTAATGAAACACTTTAATTTATAGCTTCCTTCAGCACAAATGTGGATCTCTGAACCAATTTTAAGCAATCCTGGCTCTATCTGTGCATGTTGATTTAGCCTGTGGTTATAGTGTTAACAATTTAGTGATTCACCTCATTTTTAATCTCCCTTTCCCTTTAACAGGATCATTTTCTCTGTGTTAAGGGATCAACATTGAGGTAAGAATGGCTAAATAACAGCCCTTTCTGGAATACAAATGACTTTATAAATAAAAGAAGATAAAAGAAAGAAGTGGGATGATTTCTCAGCACTAATACACTTGGCAAATGCCATATGCTTTCTCTTGCATGTACTGGTCAGGCCAGTTCTAGATCCAGTCATGTACTGCATAATGATGTTTTGGTCAACAGTGGAATGTACATATGTTGATGGTCTCATAAGATCATAATACCATATTTTTGCTGTGTCTTTTCTATGTCTAGATACGTTTAGATACACAAATACTTAGCATTGTGTCCCAGTTGCCTACAATTTCCAGTACAGTCACATGCTGTACAGGTTTGTAACCTAGAAGCAATAGGCTATACCATACAGCCTAGGTGTGCAGTAGGCTATACCACTTAGCTTTGGGTAAGTACACTCTGTGATGTTTGCACAATGATGAAACTGCCTAATGACAAATTTCTCAGAACATGTCCCAGTTGCTAAGTGAGGCATGACAGTACTATATATCAAGACCGTCCCCAAGCTGAAGTCTCCATTGGACACAAAGATCAATGTACTTAGTTAAATCATGTACCCCAAAAGTTCAAGTCCACCCAGAACCTCAGACTACAATCTTATTTAGAAATAGGGTCTTTGCGAATGTAATGGATTAAGACGAGGTCATACCAGAGTCAAGTGGGCCCTAAATCCTTGTAAGAAAAGGAAAAGAGACATAGACAGGGGAGAAGGCCATGTGAGGCCAAAGACAAAGACTGGAGTGAGGCATCTACAAGACAGGGAACACCAAGGATTGCCAGGAGCCACCAGAAGCTAGGAAGAGGCAAGGAGGCATCCTCCCCCGGGGACTTCAGAGAAAGGATGGCCCTGCTGACACCATTGTTTCAAAAGTCCAACCTTCAGAACTGTGAGTCAATAAATGTATAGCTTCAAACCACCCAGTTGTGGTGCTTTGTTACAATAACCCCATGAAACCAATATATCCAGGATGAAGACGTGTCTTGGAAGCCCATGAAAAAAAATGGAAAGAGCCAGAAGGCCTCAGCGTTGGCTTATCTACAGCCCATTTTCTTCATTCTCGCATCCAGGCTTTGGGATGACAGGAAGCTGTGAAACGCATGAATTGTCTCCACTGCAAATCCTGCTCCCTGGTCCCACCTATACTGTCAGGGCTGTGTGGTGAGCCTTTCATGCTTCTCATTGATGACCTAGCCCAGCCCCTCAATGACTAGTCCACACCTTTCTCACCTTTCTCTCACACGGCCCCAGATGCACCTCAGTGCCTCATCCTCAAGAGGTGATTTATTCCGAGACACTGATGACAGCACTGTCATTCCTGTGTCTGAGGGAAGGCATGTGACTCTTGCTTATCTTCACTGTGCTCTAGATCTTGATCTTCTCTGGCAACCTCAGGGACCTTGTGCCATCCATTCTTCTCGCCTAATGGCTGGACTCAGTCTCTCCCTCTCCCCTTTCCCTCTCCCTCGCCATTCTTAGTGCTTTTCTACGAGCAGGTCTTCCAAAGTACCGCTTGAGGTCGGAATTGGAGGAAACATGCCTCTATCCTACTAAAAAGTCCTCTGCAGCGGAAGACTCAAGCTGGCTGACAAATCCCTTTACTATAATTACAGCTCTAGCTCCCACCATTCTCCTGGATTTACTCTCCTGCTCATGTTCCCTGGCATTGCTGATGTTTTTCAGCCTTTGTGCCTTGGCCCTTTTCTTCCTCTCCCCTCATCTAGCACTACCTGTCAAAATCAAGGCTTACTTTAAAATTTATCCCAAATTATCATTGCCATCATCACCACTGTCACCTTATCATATGTTTGAATAGTATTTCCATTTCCAAAATGTTTTCACATGCACTTTCTCAGTTGAGCCTCATGAATCCTATAGCTGAGAAGGGTAAGGATTTATTAGTCCTTTGACAAATGTGGAAACAGAGATCACAAAAGGTAAGCTGTCAGCCAATATCTCACTATCTTCAAACTCTTCTTTATATTTTTATTATCTCTCATTTTATTTTGCCTCTTGTAATGATTATTTCTACATTGTTCGTATCTTTCCTTCTGTATTGATCTTCACTTATGATAACAAATAATAATAATAATTTACCTTTGCATCACACTTGATGGTTTACAAAATGCTTCAAATTAAACATGGCCCTTAATCCTTAAGATATTTATCACTTAAGAATCATTATCCCGATTTCAAAATACAAATTTGTTACTTGGGCTAAATTTTCTTATTATAGTTGGAATAGGACCTCATCCATAGGGTGAATGCAGTATTAGTGGACTGTCACTGCAGCTTAAAAATCTAGTACTTGAAAATCTGATGCATTGATCATCAGAGAAATGAAAATCAAAACTACAATGAGATATCATTTCACCCCAATTAAAATGGCTTTTATCCAAAAGACAGGCAATAATGAATTCTGGCGAGGGTGTGAAGAAAAGGGAACCCTCATACACTGTTGGTAGGAATGTAAATTAGTACGACTATGGAGAACAGTTTGGAGGTTCCTCAAAAACCTAAAAATTGAGCTACCATTTGATCCAGCAATCCTACCGCTGGGTATATACCCAAAAGAAAGGACATCAGTATATTGAAGAGATATCTGCACTCCCATGTTTGCTGTAGCACTGTTCACAATAGCTAAGATTTGGAAATAACCTAAGGGCCCATCAACAGATGAATGGATAAGGAAAATGGGGTGCATATACATAATGGAGTACTATTCAGCTATAAAAAATGAATGAGATCCAGTCATTAGCAACAACATGGATGGAACTGGAGAGCATTGTGTTAAGTGAAATAAGCCAGGCACAGAAAGACAAATATCTCATGTTCTTACCTATTTGTGGGATCTAAAAAAGCAAAACAGTTGAACTGATGGACATGGAGAGTAGAAGGATGATTACCAGAGGCTGGGAAGGGTAGTGGGGGGCTTAGGGCGAGGGTGGGATGGTTAATGGGTACAAAAAAATAGAAAGAATAAGACCTACTATTTGATAGCATACCAGGGTGACTATAGTCAATAATAACTTAAGTGTAAGTTTGAAAATTTAAGTTATACTTAAAGAGTATAACTAAATTGTTTGCAATTCAATGGATAAATGCTTGAGGGGATGGATACGCCATTATTCATGACATGCTTGTTTCACATTGCATGCCTGTATCAAAGTATCACATGTACCCAATAAATATATACACCTACTATGTACTCACAAAAATTAAAAGCAAAAAAAAATGGTTAAGAAAATAAAAGAACAAAAGTAGGTGTATTCTACATGTCTCCATATTGTAAAACTAGAATCAGGCAGTTAACTTTAGAGGAAGGGGATTGTGGATTTGATATAAAGACAACTTTATAACAGGCAGAGCAGCCTAAATCCTGCAACTGTCAAAAAATATAATGGATTCTTAATTTCTGTGTCCATGATATTATAGAGGTCATTTCTGCATCAAAGAGTAGGAGGGAGGTGGCTAGGTCGGATATATTCTGTTCTTATTTCTTATTTATTTCTTATTTAAAAATACTGGGCTGTGGCTGGGCATGGTGGCTCACGCCTATAATCCCAGCACTTTGGGAGGCAGAAGCGGGCAGATCACCTGGGGTCAGGAGTTGGAGACCAGCCTGGCCAACATGGTGAAACCCCATCCCTACCAGAAATTCAAAAATTAACTGACTGTGGTGGCATGTGCTGTAGTCTCAGCTCCTTGAGAGGCTGAGGCAGGAGAATTGTCTGCTAAGAACCTTCAACACATGTATACCTATGTAACAAACCTGTATGTTCAGCACATATATCCCAGAACTTAAAAAAAAAACAACCTTCTATGTGCCAGTAACTGTGCTAAGTGATTAGGATGCAATGGTAATAAAAACAAAGTCCCTCCCCTTGAAGAATTTTCAATTTGGAAGGGGAGAGGCAGGGAGGGCCTCACAGGCCATAGGAAGTAGTTTAGATTTTCAATGCAATAGGAAACATGGAAGATTGAAGGCAGTTTTGCATTCTAAAATAATATGATTGCTAATTTTAAAGCTAATTTATCTAAGGATGGAAGATTCTTAAATAAACTTGCATATACTTGGACCACACCACCACAAGCAGCAGCTGCTCTAATTCAGAGCAGTCCTCCTGCCAAACACTGTGTGAGACAAAGCTCTGACTCATAAAGAGGCGTTTTTCTCTCGGAGGAACCCAGTGATCCATCTGGAGAAGTACCTGAGTCTGAAGGGAGATGAAACAGCAAAAGAAGTTGGCCTGTGAGGACAGGGACATTGTAAGGATGAAAAGAGGAAAGGAGATGCTGAGCCCTTCTTCTTAATCCACAACCTTCAGTTGCATTTGCAAATGAGTCTGTCTTCACTGTTTCCATTCAAGTGGCTGGAGACAACTTGGAAGGGAATCTCAAAAATAACTCTGGCTGCTCACCCAGTTGTTTGGTAAATTTTTATTGAGACTCTGTGCCAGGCTTTACCAGGCACTGGGACATGACAGCGAATGAGATAGGAAACATCCTTGTCATTGGAGAGCCTACATTGCAGTGGACATGAGGGAGCTGAAAGCAACCCTTATAGGAAATCATGGTAAAGACGTCCAAGAGAAGAAAGACGAAGGGCAAACACATGCACAGATGCCAAACAACTATCAGAGAGAAAGGAATTTTCAGACTTGACCTGAATGATGAAAGGAGGTTTTTGGAAAGGAAAATAGAGGGGAAGGACAAGGGAAATTATCTGGGCAGCAAAATTTATCTGCTGTGGTGCCTCACTCTCTCTCTAATCCTTTTCCACCCCAGCCTCAAATTTGAAAGGATTGCAGGGAGCTCCTGCTGGAGTCATTTCTGGTATAACAAATGGCCAGAAAGGAAAGCTTCGGTTCTGAGTTTGCAGGCTTCCCTGTCTTTCATCCCTGTTGTAGAAAGCAGCTTATACAAAAGGATGTGCTGTGTGGCCCTCTGAGCTTCTGCGATTGTGTTAGGACCCCACTGGATGGTATTCGCATGAATTAATCCACTGTAGCATCTCTACAAAGCAAGAGTCTGGCTTTGATTTGAAATGTCTCAAGCCTTTGTGCACAGGGCAAGCTAAATGTCTCCCTACACTGAGACTGAATATGCCTCGGGTGCCCTTGCCGATAGGATCCAATGTATAGACGCATGTCAACAATCACACGGTGGCTGCTGGCAACATTTATTACAACCTGAATGTGAAATGGCTATTCTATTCAAGGATTCTGATAAAAAGTTTCAGCCACAGTGGATGTATAAGGAGCCTGGTTTGACTGCAACTGACTACAGTTATCTAATTTTTTTTCTAGTTCACTTTTAGTCTGGGGAGCAAGCAGAAAGTTGCTCCCCAAATGCTGTCCTTTCTCAGTCACCAGGGTCTGGTTATTTGGTTTTATGTAGAGGAGATAGAAACCAATCAGTCTAAATCATATTCTGTTGAAATCAGAACCAAAGGATCCGCAATGTGGCCACAATCTAACTTTCCAGCCTCAACTCCTACCTGTTCTTTGATACTGTTACTCCTTTAAACCACTTGTGGGCTCCTGAACTTGTGACCTGTGCTCAGTCTGGTACTTCTGCACTTCTATGCCAGGAAAGATTTCTCTCATCTTTTATGATCCAGCTGAAATATCAATGCTTCTGAAAATTCTTCCTGCTCCTGCTGGAGAGCTTCTTTCTTCTGGGTTCCCATAGGTCAGGTCCTATGTTTGGCACTGGGATACAAAGCCAAGTTGCATAGCATCCATGTCCTCAAATCCTCACAATTTGGCAGAAAGGCAGACAAGTAAATACACCTGTTCAACTTTCTGTAAATTCTTTATGAAATAAAGAATTCAAATCAAATTGAACATGGACCTCAGAAATCTTCCTCTGTGATGAAGTTCCCAGTTTGTTCTAGTGAGGTCATGATCCCATCCTGGCACTTTTCCAGGCACATGAGACTCTATCCTATTCTTAAATAAAGGTTATTACCATTCTCATTACAAGCAGCAGCAACCTGACACCATCATCATCATCATCATCATCATCCTAAAGCAACTAAAACAGAGTTAATTACATGTGCACTTTCCAAACCAACATTGTTTGAGATAATTACTCAGATTATAAAAATGATTCTTCACTTTCCAGAGGCACCTCTAAATACTAAGATTTCTGTTACAATAGAACTTGGATTCAATTCACAGATGTTAAATATAGTCCATTTTCCAAGAATATTTCTTTTCTCATAAAATAAAAATGCATGTGAGAGTATTAGCATGAAGGGGTTGCAAAATAAATTTTATTCATCCAGATGTGAGGTAAGAGGCACAAGCATCCTTTTGCTTGTTTTATTGCACTGGTTAGGACCTCTAGAATGTTGAACAGAAGTAGTGAGAATGGACATTCTTGCTTTGCTTCCAGTTTGCTTTAATATGTTTTCTGTCAGTTTTCCATAGATGCCTTTTATCAGACTGAATAATTCAGTCTATTATTATTTCAGCCTCTTATTATTAGTCTATTATTTCCTGATAATGTTTTTAAATAAAAGAGTTTATATTTGGTCAGTTATTTATGTATCTGTCTAAATAATCAGATGGTTTTGCTTTTTAAAGCTGCTAATATGGTTTAATTACATTTATTGATTTTCAAATTTGAACCAAATTCAAATTCAATGGCATAAATCATACTTGGTCATCGATGTATTATCCTTTTTATATGCTGCTGGGTTCAATCTAATACTATTTTCTTAAGTATTTTTTGTGTCTTTTTTCATGAGAGACGTTGGTCTGCAATTTGTTTTTCTTGAAAGGTTTTTGTAAGGATTTAAGAAAGCAAGGTTAGGCAAGCTTTCCAAAGTAAGTCAAAGAAGTATTTTCACCTTTATCTTATGAAAGAATTTATGCAACATTGAAATTATTTGTTTCAGAGATGGTCAATAGAATATACCAGAGAAACTATTTGGATTTAGAGCTTCCTTGTGGGAAGGTTTTTGATAAATATATAAAATATAAGTATTATATTGTATATATTACCTTGAGAAATTGCATTATTTATATTTTCTATATTACCAAGGGGTTTTGGGCAGGAAGTGACATGACCCAATTTGTATTTTCAAAATGATCCAAGTTGAACTTATACCTCTGGCCATGATGGAGGGACTGATACTAGAAAAGATCTCTCATTGAAAACAATCATAAAACTGGAAAAAATATTTGTAGAAATTATTAAACAGTGCAAAATTATCATCTTTATTTTATTTTCTGTATTACCTTGTGACGATTTTCTATATTACCTTACTTATATTTTCTGTATTACCTTGTGGCAATTCTGGTGAATTGTGTTTTTCAAGAAGTTTTCCCACGTCATCTGAGTTGTTAAACTTACTAGAACAAAGTCTTTGATAATATTCTTCTATTAGCCTTCGAGTGTCTATAAGATCTGTCCTCATGTTCCCTCTCTCACTTTTTTAAAGAAGTCTTGCTAGAGGTTTACCAATTTTATTAATCTTTTCAAAGGACCACATTTTGAGTTTGATAATTTTTCCTATTGTTTATCTACATTATACTGATTCCAATTCTTTATTCTTTTTTTGCTTCTCCTCACTTTGGGTTTAATTTGTTTGTTTTTTTCTGGTTTCCTGAGACAGAAGCTGAGATTATTGATTTTGAACCTTTCTTCTTTTCTAATAAGTGCATTTAAACTTACTCATTTCCCTTTAAGCACTGCCTTAGCTATGTCTCACAAATTTTGATATTGTCTTTTTGTTATCTTTTATTCAATATATTTTAATTTTTCTTGCGTTTTTTTATTTGGCCCGTTGGCTATTTAGAAATAGATAGTTTCCAAATATTTGAAGACTTTCACAGATATATTACTATTATTGATTTCTAATTTAATTCTGCTACAGTCCAAATATATATGTTATAAAGTTTCAGCCTTTTGAAATGTATTAAGAATATTACCAGAGATAAGAAGATAAGAATATTTCCAGAGATAAATAGGGACATTTTATAAATAATAAAAGAATTGATTCATTAGGAAGATACAACAATCATAAATGTATATGTGTCTAAGAGTCTCAAATTACATAAAACAAAACTGACAGAACTAAAGAGAGAAATGGCCAATTCCACAATCTTTATC
This sequence comes from Cacajao melanocephalus, assembly GCA_963573385.1. NCBI lineage: Eukaryota > Metazoa > Chordata > Mammalia > Primates > Pitheciidae > Cacajao > Cacajao melanocephalus. Next base: position 95,132 of record CAUYLG010032723.1, on the reverse strand, counting down.
TTTACCAGATGATTTATCTTGATAAACATTCCTTGTGCTCTTGAAGAGAAAATGTATTCTGTAGTTATTGGGTATAAAATTCTATATATGACAATGAGGTGATCGATAACATTATTAAGATTATCTATATCCTTCACCAAGTTTTGTAGAATTATTTCATGAATTACCACGACAACGATGTTAAAAACCTGCAGCTATGATTGTGGAATTGGCCATTTCTCTCTTTATTCTGTCAGTTTTGTTCCATGTAATTTGAAACTCTGTTATTAGACACATGTACATTTATGATTGTTGTATCTTCCTGATGAATCAGTTCTTTTATTATTTATGAAATGTCCCTATTTATCTCTGGTTTTTTTTTGTCTTGAAGTTTTTTTAACTGATATTAATGTGGCCACTTTGTCCTTTTTATGCTTACTATTTGCATAGTGTGAACATAAGAATGGAAAGAAAGGAGTAATTGTCAAATAATTAATATTAATATAAGACAATGGAAAGAAAGAAGTAATTGTCAAGTAATTAATATTCATATATTAATTTTATCTTGATTATTTTTACTCCTTTCTGACAATTTCTACCTTTTCATACAATATGCTTATTATATGAAAGTTGGAGTTAAGTCTACCATCTTGTTATTTGTCACATCTCTCATCTTTTGCTGTTGTTGTTCCTCATTTCCTTCTTTTCAGTTAATTTTTTTATTCCATTTTAATTGGCTTTATAGCTATACATCTTTATACTATTTTTTATTGTTTGCTCTAGGGATAACAATATGTATACCTACCACAGACAACTTAGAAATCATATTGTACCACTTCACACAAAATAGAAGAAGCTTACAGCAGTCTATGTCTCTTTACACCCCATTTTTGTGCTGTTATTGCTGTATGTATTACATTACATACGTTGCAAAATCCACAATAGAGTGTTATAATCTTTTTCCAAATCCTCATGTGAATTAAAAATTTTATGGGTAGAAAAATACATATAATATTTCATTCTTACCTACATACTTACCATTTCTGCTTTCTTTTTATTCTTACCTGTTTCAGTCTTATCTGTAAACCCTTTTTCATTTGGTGTCATTTCCATTAGCATTTCAGTGCAGAACTTCTAGCAACACATTCTCTATTTCCATATATCTTAAGATATCTTTATTTTGTCTTTGTTTTTGAAATGTATTTTCACTGGACATAGAAATCTTGGATGGCAGTTTTCTCCCATACTCTTGGGTTTCATTGTCTTCTAACATCTATAGTTTATGAGGAAAAGTCATTGATTATTTGCTCTTTCTCTATACATGTTGTGTTATTTTTCTTTGATTGCTTTCAAGATATTTTTCTCTTTATCTGTGGTTATCAACACTTTGACTGTGATAGCCTAAATGTTATTATTGTTGTTTCTATTCATTCTACTTGGTGTTCCTTGAGATTCTAGCCTCTGTAAGCATTTCTTTTTCAGCAAATTTGGAAAATTTTAAGCCAATTATTTTATATTTTTTCTTCCCCATTCTTTCTCCTCTCTTTGTGGAGCTCCAGTTTTACATAGGTTAGATTGCACGATGCTGTCCCATAGAGCACTAAGACTCTGTTCATTTTTTGTCTTTTTCTCTATGTTCTTCAGATTGGACAATTTATCTCGATCTCCATTAATCTTCACTTATTCTCTATTATGCCACCTTCAATCTGATATTAAGGCCACTCAGATCTAGAATTTCTGTTAGGTTATTATTTATAGTATTAATTTCTCTGCTAAGATTTTTTTAATCCATTCATTCATTGTGACCACAATTTTCTTTAAGTTCTTAAACATATTTTAATAGCTGCTTTCAAATCCTTGTCGGCTAATTCCATCTGAGTCATCTTGAGTTATTCTCTATTGAGTAATCTTTACCTTGTCTGTTGGTCACATTTTTCTGTTTCTTCGCATGTCTAGTAATTATTTATTGTTTGCTGAATATTGAAATGAAATATTATAAACAGTATCAGTTATATTATCTTCCTTTTAAGGGTATTGAGTTTTGTTCTGGAAATAGTTAAATTACTAGTAGAACTTTTTCTTCCTGTCAAATTTGATCTTTTTCTTTGTTAGAATCAGCCTATTTTAGTTTTAAAGTTAGTCCTAGGGTACAACTCTTGCTCTGCTGTATGCTCCTTACTTCTCTCACACTTATTTCTATTGCATGAGATAGTCAATGAGTTATCCCCTGAGCAGAAACTGCAACATTTCTTGGCATGGCCTGACTCATTCAGCTCTCAGGCCTGTAAGAAGAGATCTCTGTTGGATCTTGTGGAATCTTGCTTGCACTTGGACAGCTCGGCCTTCAGCCGGAGACTTGTAGGAAACCTCCATATAAACCTCTGGGCCCTCTCAATACTTGATGTTTAGGAAGCTAAACTGCCACTCTCTGTGGGTTCCATCTTCCTGCTCCACAACAGGAAAGTATCTGCAGAAAAAAAAAAAAAGACTGGAAAATTGTGTAGTAATTGTGCCACTTGCTTCCTGCATTTCCCTTCTCTCAAAGATGATAATTTTGCACTGTTTGTTGTTCAATATCTGAAAATGATTTCTACAAATATTTTTTCCAGTTTTATGATTGTTTTCAATGAGAAATCTTTTCTAGTATCAGTCCCTCCATCATGGCCAGAGATACAAGTTCAACTTGGATCATTTTAAAAATACAAATTGGGTCATGTCACTTCCTGCCCAAAACCCCTAGGTAGCTTTCCATTGCTCTTAGAATAACTTCGTGATCTACATCTTCTTTAAGGCCCTGCATGATACAAATTCTGGCTATTTCTCTAGTTTCTTATTGCACCACCTTGTCCCTCATGCACCCTTTTTAAAGTCTTCTCTTCCTTTGAACCTCTATCACCAGGTTTTTTCACGTTTTTCTTTCCCCCTTAGTAATGATCTACCCTTTCTTTCTGTGTTCACTGCTACTCATCCTCATAACTGAAACATCATTTCCTAAGGATGACCATTCCTGGCTCAGTCAGTCTAGATTTCATCCCCCATTACATACTCTTGTTTTATCCTATATTTTTCCTTCAGAGCACTTATTTAAGTTGTAATTATGTGGTTTTTGTTTTATGTCTGTCTGCCCTCACAGAATGCACAGTCCAGGAGAACAGAGATCCTGTCTCTTTTATATATACCACATCCCCAGTATTATTAGTGTCTGGCACCCAGTAGGTATTCAGTATATACTTACTGAATAAATGAATTGACCTCTGTCTTTTAGATTGCCTACTCATTTTATCATTGATGATCAACATAATACTTTACATTCATATAGTCTTTTTTACTTTTCAAAGAGGATTTTCTGCATAGCTCCTCTGAGCCTCACAAAACCCTATAAGGAAGATTGTGAATATTATCGGATAAAGATTTTGAGACACAGAAAAGCCAGACGATTTGCCAAGGCTCATAGTACCAGAGGCAGAAATATAGCTAGAGCAGTCTCCTGGTCTCTAATCAGGAGTTCTTTCCAGAATACCTCTCAGTCTTCCATTCTCTTAGATTCTTTCTGTCCTTACTTTATAGGGCCAAATGTGTGCAAAGTACGATCTCCCGTTGCAATAGGTTTTTAGTTTTTCAGATTGGAATCATGTTGGTTTTTTTATGCCCTTAATAAATGTCAGTGAAAACAAAGGAAGTCCTATGAGGGCCTATAATCATTTTGCTCCCATTAATTCCCAAACTGAGCAGTTTCCCCATGTCCATTCTTGGCCTTGTAAGGCTCTTTGCCATCCTGTTAAAATCTAAAGTTGCTTGAACCTTCTTGGTGCAAAAATGCATCTTAAACATTCTAATATCTTTTTTTTAAGCCAGTAAAGACTATGCCAAAAATTAGCCATCAATTGAGAAGCCCTGCTGTCATTTGTGTGCTATTCTCCCTAAGTAGAGGTGAATGTGCTGAGCTCTGCATTCCCCATCTAGCTCCTCTGTGATCAGTGTGGACATTCCCAGGACAACTGGGCCGAGGCTGGAAACACCGTCTGAATGTGTGACCACACGAAGCTGAGTGGCTGATTCTGGTTTAACCTTGACCTCATCAGCACCACCTTCTCAGCACCCCTTTAGCTCAGAAGCCCAGTTATTTATTCCAAGGAAGGATTGAATGCAATGCTAGTGTCTCTTCAGGGTTTTTGAACTCATTTATTTATCCAGTCATTTATAAAAGATGAAGAGGGGAACAAGGTAGGCCAGAGTGGCTTTGTACTACTAAAGACCGTTTGATTTCTAAGTGTGTCTTCTTTGCCACCTTTCTGCCATTCCACGTTCTAGAGACCACGGGTAAGTCAGCACAGGGATCTTATCATGATAACGTTGGTTTTAGGAGGTCTCGTGCATAATATACCAGACTTAGAGCACAATGCCATAAGGTAGTGATTTAGGTGAGCAGCAGATTCTGGCTTTAGGAGTTTATTGTCACATGCATTTTAAACACTTGTGGCCCAGGATCCCTGCACCTGTAGGATGCATTGTAGCCTTAGAACTCTGGAAATTCTGAATATAATTCCTGAATCAATCATGAGGTTGCATGTCTGATGCTTAGTCCAAACCAAGGGGTAGAATATTTGCAGGTAGGGTAATCCTTGAAAAAAAAAATCCTTTTCCTGCCACGCTTTCCTTCCCAATGGTAGTGCTAATTACATTTGTAGACCATTTATGTGGCCAACACTGTGCAAAGCTGTTAGCTTCTTTCTCTATGAGACAGGCACTTTTAACCCAACTTTACAATTGGAAAAACTGAGACTCAATGAGATTGGATGGGTAAGGTGGTTCATGCCTGTAACCCCAGAACTTTAGGAGGCTGAGGCGGGCGGATCATGAAGTGAGGAGTTCAAGACCAGCCTGACCAACATGGTGAAACCCCATCTCTACTAAAAATACCAAAGTTAGCCAGGCGTGGTGCCACACACCTGTAATCCCAGCTACTCAGAAGGCTGAGGCGGGAGAATCACTTGAACTCAGGAGCAGAGGTTGCGGTGAGCTGAGAGTGCACCACTGCACTCCAGCCTAGGTGAAAGAGTGAGACTTGGTCTCAAAAAAAAAAAGAGAGAGATTAAGTAAATTCTTTAGAGTCATTATGCTAGTCCATGAAGAAGCTGAGATTTGAAACTGTATCTGTCTGATTCCAGTCTTTGCTTTAAACCAGAGGTCAGCAAACTACTTCTGAGAGTAGGTATCTTAATCTTTGAGGGCAACATACGGACTCTGTAATGTATTCTTCCTTCTGTCACAATCCTTTAGAATGTAAAAAACATTTTAAATTTACAAACCTTACAAGAGCGGCTCATGGGCTAAATTGGACCTGGATTTAGTCTGCGAACCATAGTTTTCTGACCTCTGCTTTTTAACCAGTATACACCCTGCTTCTCAGGATATGTGAACATTTAATGCAATTGCAATAGAAAATAGCAAGAAAATGGTAAGGGTCTGGAAGAGGCAGCAGGATTACATCAGGTGCGGTCCCTGCTCTGGCAAGATGAAACCGGGGATCATTGAACCACCTGGTGTTTGTTAAAGATTTCTGCTTTCCCTTTGAGATTCTTTCAGGAATCTCACACCTCCAGCAGCCTAGCGAACTGCAGGCTGCAAAGAAATGCCTCCTCAAGGGAGTAGAAACCCTGCAGGGTAGAAATCATCACATCTGCCTGACTTTTCTAAACCTTTCTTTTCTGCACTTTCTTGGTTTATAATCAAAGCACCATCAGGAACTCCAGAGTCGGCACCTTTTCAGTTTTATGCTTTCATTTAATTATTGTTCAGCTGCTAAGTGTTTTGACTGTTTAAGGGATTCTAGTGGCAAATTGTTGTCTCTAGCCTGGCAGAAGCTGTGGTTCCCTTTGATGAGCTCACACGGTGTGGCTTTTAGGATGCTGCTGACCAGGACAGCTGACCGTCCCCAGTGGATGCAGTTCCCAGCTGTGGGCTGAACCCCTTCCAGAAAGCGCTGCTGGGACAAGAGGCTTCCTGCAACTCCCCGCTGCCCCCTTCTAACCAACACCTCAGTCTCCTCTCCACATGCTTCCCTGCCCTCTTCCTTTCCCTTGAAGACACTTTCTTCTGCCTGGCAAAAGAGATCTTGTTTCCATGGAAGCCTCATTAAATCTGCATCTTGCTCAGTTTGGGTTTGATCACGGCTTCCAGAAGTATTTTTAGCCCATGCAGTTGCGTAATGAGATAGAGACTGGGGGAAAAGGGAGGGAACTAAATAGACAGACAGATTTTTTTAAAAAGTAAAAAAGAGAAGGAAAACATCTAAAGAAAAGGGTTTGATGGAATCAAGGGGAGGATGGAGCACCTCTTTTGGGTGCTTGGGGCTGCTGTTCCCTGGTTAGCTCTTCCCACTTGAAGCCTATGGACACTTGCCATGACACCTGTCCTGGTCACATGTCAGGGGAACCTCTGATCTCCCTTTCCATGAGCTCAGTTGGCCCCAAGCAGGGTGACACTTACGCTAGGGAATGTGACTGGTATTGCTGCTCATAGGTTTCCCTTCCCACAGACCCAATGGGGCAGGCAGGATAGTGGCAGAGAAGAAGGCAGAGCAACAGCGGGAAAGAGAGGGCAATGCTAACACATTGGAGGTTTATGCTCAAAGACAGGATCTGGGGGGTCAGAGATGGCACACCTACCACATGATTGGTGCTGGAATCTGATGCCAAGTGCACTCTTGGCTGCTGAGGTTCTGAGAACTCTGGCTTGTGCTTTTCAGCCAGACTATGCCCTCACCTGCCCCTGCACTTTGGAGAGCTCTTGAAGCTGTAGTGGTTGTTTGCATTGGATTGTTGGAGTACGTGTGTGTGCATGTTTGTGTATTCTTCTGTTACAAGCCAAAAGATTAAAAAACATGGGCAGCTGTCAGAGCTAACGTTTATTGAACCTTTACTATGCCACATGGTGTTTTACGCATTCTATATGTGTTAACTCATTTTCCCTGATTCTATGGACTAGACACTGAAACAGTCTCCATTGTACAAGCAAGGAAACTGAGGCACAGAGAAGTTGGGAAACTCACACGAGGTCCTCCAGTTAATTAGTGGTGGAGCCAGGTTTTGTACCCAGGCAACTGGATTTGAGAATCTGCAGTCCTAGATCAGTAACGTGTTGTTGGCCTGTTATACATTTTAAACAACGTTCTGTACACAGAACCATTTATAGTAACTTTGTATTGATGAGCTGAAGGCAGTCTGCAGATGTGCTGCTGGGATTTCATTCATCTTCAAAGAGGTGTTTTTTTTTTTAAGGTTTTCTGAGGGCGGTATCAAAATTCATAAAAATCTTTACGATCAAGGCTTTCACAAGTTTCATTCCGACTCTCCTGCATTGCCATTCTTCCCACATTCCCAGTTAGTTTGTATTGATTGCCACGTCTCCCTGGAACCCATGGTCCCCTGCAACATTTCTTTCAGAACTGTGTCCTGCCTTCACATTGTCAGGCAGCAGGAGCCTCTCTAGTGGCCAGCCCACAGTCCAGCAGCTCCTTCCTCAGGACATTCCATTTTCCACATTTCTATCCAGTTGCCTCACTGAAGGATAGCTATGAGGGCTTTACTTACTTGGCAGGCTGGTCCCCTTCTTTACTCACCAGACTCTTTGATTATCTCTTTTTGACCAGCCCCTCTTCAAGGCCTCAGTTTTCTCTGAAGTTTCCAGCTTCCCTCCTCATCCCTCAAAAGACCAAAGTGGAGAAGATGAAACCAGAATCCACTTGAAGCCCCATCTGCCAGAGCCTCTCCTCTAAATGCATTCTCTGTTCTGTTTAGGACATGAGAATGATGAGGGACGTGAATTGAGGATTTGCTTATTATTCTTCACAATATCCCTGTGAGCAAAGTACTGTAAATACCCCCATTTGATACATGAGTAAACTGAGGTGTGGAGAGCTAGAGGAATTTGCTCAAGGTCACACAACTAGTAAGTGGGTGGAGCTGTGATGTGAAACTGGGCAGTCTGGTTCTGGGACCTGTGCTCTTACTCACGGATCTATATTGCCTCCTACTTGAAAACATCCAGGGAAAAGGTTGAGATGGATCAGCTAAAATCTCCTTGCACAGTAAAGCAGAGGCCACCTGTCCTGGAGTTACATTCATCTTGTTCATCTTCAACGACTTGTGTTCAGTGACAGCCTCTCCAGTCCAAGGACTTAGCTGGGTGCTGTGACAATAGGACATGACTAGGAACAACCAGTGACCATGTAGTCCATCCAAAGCCAGGGTAGGAAGTGCATCCTTGTCACTCTCTCTTGGTTATAAGAAGCAGGAACCCACTAAAGACACTTTTCATATATCTATAAAGCTGAATGTATAAGATATATGGGGGCCGGGCGCGGTGGCTCACACCTGTAATCCCAGCACTTTGGGAGCCAGAAGTGGGAGGATTGCCTGAGGTCAGGAGTTCAAGACCAGCCTGACCAACATGGCAAAACCCCATCTATACTAAAAATATAAAAAACAGCTGGGCATGGTGGTGCACACCTGTAGTCCCAGCTAGCTACTCGGGAGGCTGAGGCAGGAGAATTACTTGAACCTGGGAGGTGGAGGTTGCAGTGAGCAGAGATCATACCACTGCACAGCAGCCTGGGTGACAGAGCAAGACTCTGAAAGAAAGAAAAAGGTATATGGGTATTTGTAGAACTCACAGAAGGGCAAATAGGCCTTAAGAGGTGCTGAAAACAGGAACTGGGAAGTTGCTGGTACCTTCCTTTTTCCCTGGAAATGGTTTCTTACTTGCTTCTCTCTGCATCTCTGTCTCATTGCCCTCGCTCTTTCTTCAGACAATCTTTCACTGCTGCATCATGCACACAGAAAAATCAGGATCTGCCCTCCCAAGTTTACATATTGTCATTTCAGGCAGCCGTAGTATCCTTAAAACTCCACATTTCAGTCAAGGAATGTGGTTCAAGGGCTCAGCCAAAGGGCAGGGAAATGGAATAAAGATGTAACTGCCAGGCCTATGGGCAGCAAGGAGGCCGGGAAGGAATCTGATGTCATGGTGCAAGTGACAATCCAAAAGGTCGAAGCATAAGTAAGTTATGTGCTTTTCACAGATGGAGAAACTGAGGCACAGAAGGAAACTGGCTGGGGTCCAGATCTCTGGTCTTTGTGTCAATGCTAGGTCCACTGGACATGGTGTCTGATTTCTACAGGAAATGTGGTTTCTCTACTTTATCCCACAGCCACACAGAGCAGTGGCTAGCCAGGGGGTCGTGGGGCCTGCCTAGGATGGTCTCAATAGCCCCAGGACAGAAGCAACCAAAGTGAGGTCATGTAAGAAACCTCTTTGCTAATCTGTCAATGGTGCCCTCATAGAGCCAACACTTAGTACACCTGGATTTGAATACTTATCTCCAAAACCGGCGTTCTTTCTACCATGTGACAAGCCCTCATAAACCTCACAGCATATTTATGAGGTGAGCCCTTGCAGATCCACACTTTAGATAAGCAAACGGAGGCTCAGAGAGCAAGCAGCTAGTTCAAGGTTACACACCTGACCCAGGATGTGAACACAGCTCTGTGTCTGATTCCTAAGGGCCTGTGCTTTAGCCACTTGTAATACTGCTGCTCTCTGCTTCATTTCCTCATCTGTCAGATGGGAATGATAATACCCATCGCACATGGATACTGTATGGGGAAAAACAGATAAAAGAAGAGAAAGTGCTTTGAAAACATAAGCAGCCCTTGCAGATGGGAATTATTTTTGCTGATGACATACACTCTTAGCCCCCAGGGCTCTGCTGAGCCATACCCAGCTCAGAGCTCTGGAGGCACTTCCTCCCCACCAACAGCAGGGGGGACATTCTGTCTTCATCCTGAGCAGCCTGACAAACTGAACCCCACTCCTCCCTCAATGTCCCCATGCTGAGAAGGAGTATAGCTCATGCTGTGTTCTCTGTTGTTGCTGAGAGAATGCAGAACCCAGAATTTGAGTCTCAGCAGGTTGGGGAGATAAGGAAATGTATTTCTTCCCCTGAGATTTCTTTTTGAAATATTTTCATTTGTGGAATCAGATTGTGCATGCAAGTTTCTCCCAGTAATGTAAGACGTCATAATGATGGGGACTGTTGGTTTTGTAATTGAAGGATGGGAAAGGAAACTGGTATTATTGAGCACCTGTTCTATACTAGGCAGCTACCCAACCATCAGCCATTGTTGCAATGTAATGCAAGCTTTATTATCCACATTTCACAGGCCGAGAGTCTGACTCAGCAATGTTGTGTTTCATGTGCTAGTTTCCACAGGTAGGTAGCTGCAGGGCTGGGATTTGAACCCATCTCCAAAGCCTCCATCTTTCTACCACTGCCTGTTATTGGCAGAAAGGCCGTGGACTGGGTGTCAGTAATGTCAGATGTTCTTTCCAGTCTATGAGACTAGGAAGCTGTTGGAAGGTATTTATCCAAACGTCAGCAAGAAAGGAAACAGAGTCGGAACCGGATAGGGCTCCCCTAGCAACTTTCCCATGCTGGCCCACAATGTCTGGCTAGCTTCATCATCAGGTCTTATGCAGAAACATTCTGTACATTGCACAAGCTGATGGGAGCCTGTGAGGGAATAGTCTGTTAGGTTGCACTGAGGTTCAGCCCAACTCATGAGCTAGGGCAGATACCAGAGCCTGTATTCTACCCAAAAGGGGCAAATAGGCAGGAGACTCAGGCTCCATTTTCATGACCAAAGGCTGAACGGAGAGGCTTTCTGAGCAGTGGCAGAATGGGAAGTAAGCTTTGTTTGACAATTGAGTTAAGAGGACAGAAAAGACAGAAAGCACACATCAGAGTTGGGAAGGCTCACCCCAGCTCCTTGACAAAGGTGCATGCGGCCAGCTCTTGAAGCAGTGACCCTGCCTTAGGTTGTGTGTTTATCAAAGCCGGCCCATCAGCCCTGCAGTGGCCTCTGTGTTTAGAAAAGGGCCTCACATGATTCTCCAGGAAAGGATTTGACAACAATAAAGTGTGGCCGTTTGTGTTGTTTCATATTCTCAATAGTCCTGTGAGGTATGTGAGATGGGTGTTACTCTCTCCACTTGACAAATGGGGAAGAGGGCCCAGAGAAGTGAAGCTGACTTCCCAGGCACACACAACTGGTAAACAGTGTCCATCTCAGCTGTTCCGTCTCCCATACCCAATACCCTGTGCACCACGCAAACAGAAAGACAACTGGGCAAGCAAGTCATCTAACGAGTGTGCGTGCTACAGTCTCCCTCATTTTGTCTTTCAGGGCTACACCCTAGGAGAGCTAATCATTCTTGGTTAGATAAGAAATAGCCAACACTTCTGCAGGATGGTAGGCCAAATACCAACAGAATAAACTCAGACCCAAAGGGATGGTCAGAATACGTGGAGTTAGTACTTCACTATACAGCTCTCAGGTGTAAGCCTCATACATCTATCACAGTATGACATGTGCTTACTCTCACCTCAATTCCTGATTCCACATTATAACAAATACAATTCCAGACTTTGAACTAACAAGGCCTATGTTTCTGAAGCCCATATTAAATGCCAAAACCTGAGTCAGCTACTGGAGGTAGAGACATGAATATGATGAGGGTCAACATTATTTCAGAGGATTCTTTGGTTGCAAAGGGCAGAAACCCAGCTTGAATTCACTTTGGAGAAATTGGGATTTTTTTGGCTTGCATAAGCAAAGCATGAGAAGGAAAGTCCCAGGGATGACGAAAACTAGGAATTCAAATGTCTCCAGAATTCTTTCTTTTTTCTTTTAGGCTGTCTTTTTTCTCTCAAACTGGTTCCCTCCACTGGGCTGGAGACTTAACTACAGACAGCCATCAGGCCCACATTTTGAGTTTAAATGTTGGAAATGGATTGTCAGAGAACGTTTAGGCCATTCATTCTGTGGGAGAGAGAGGCTATGTAAAAAGATGGCCACTCTTAGGTGAACGACGTGGTTAGGGTTAGAGGCACAAACAAACCCCAAACCAGGGGTGTGGGAAGGAGGTTGACACTCTAGATGGTAATACACAGACCTTAAGGAGCTTCTGGTCTAGAGGGAGTTGTGGACATGGACAAGTAATCAGCAGCTAAAGGCATGACAGGGGGCGGGGTGGGGATCCACGTGGGCCTGGATTGAAGTGAGGCAGGGTATCGGGAAAGCATTCCAGGAGAGTTGAGGGACACTTGAGCACACCCTCAAAGAATGACTAGGGGTCATGAGATGTTCCAGGAAGGAAGTGCATTCCAGACAGAAACAGTCACATAAGAACAACATGAGCACCTGGGAAAGGCAAGTAGTTCAGTAGTGTTGGAGACCAAGGGACACGAAAGAAGGTGACAAGACCCTGATGATAAGAATAGAAAAATCAAAGTCCTTTGAAAATCCTGTGGAGTTAGAATCTCAATAACCCTAAAAGAATTTCTTTAGAATAGAATCAAAGGTAAACAAAGTATACTAGACTGTGAGAGTTGGATAGGAAGTAACCTGGTGAGAAATGTTGGCTTGAGAACTGTATATCCATAACACAAAGGTGTTTTAGAGGATTTGGGGGAAGGGAGAGAAAATCTCACATTGTCTCAGTAACTAATGAGCTTTCTTGTACATTTAAAATCGCAGTTGTGAGGATGATGGTGAGATCAGTGAAATAGTGCAGTTTGTAATTTGTGGTTATCAGGCTGGCATATCCTGCATGTCACACTTCTAAACATGACTTTGAAAAATCAAAGATCAGTTAAGTTTGAAGTAAGTATTGAGGGAGGGAGATTATGTTGCCTTAAGTTAAAAAAAGAACATAAGAGATGGTGATTCAAATGATCAAAAACACCAAGCTTCCCTGTTAGGATTCAAAGGAGGGATGCGTGGCTCTGAAACCAGATATCTGCAAAGCAATATGGAATGAGATAAATAGTAGACATTGAAAGATTGGAACTGATATAGGATTTTCAAGTGCTAGCTTCAAGAAAACGAAATGAGACCTAAGAAAAGAGAGTAGGAGTCAAGGGAGTATAAGATATTAGAGAAAGCGAAGAGCCAGGGTTTATAGGAAGGAAGGGAGAAGAGGCAAAGAGAGCAGCCCTTTTAACACAGGAGCCTCCTCCTCCCCCATCCTTCCTCCTGCTAAAAACCAAGTTTGTTTTAGCTAAAATGATTTTAAGGCAAATTTTTGTTATTAAAAAAGAAGTTATTCTGTGTTGACTTCCATTATAAAACCAGAGCTCTGCTGCCATAAAATTAAATTGCATAGTGGAATGAGCAGAAAATGCGACTTCCTGCAGAAAGGAAGATGGCAGCCCACTCCGTGCCATGCTGGGCTTGACTGTGCACAAGTGCGCATCTCCTGCTGTGAGTTGTAGCTGCCGCCCAGCAGTGTACATTTTTGTTGCAGCTGTTTTCTTCACATTCTGAGGTTTATGAAATCCTTCATCCATCAACAATTGATCTTTAGCTCTTAGTTCAGGGGTTATCAACCGGGATTCCATGGACCTTTAGAGGATCAATGGCTAGGTTTTCAAAGATCTATGAACTCCCTGAAATTATATACAAAATATTGTATGTGAGTATGTGCATGTTTCTGGTAAGAAGCCCCTGAATTATCAAAGCAGTTTATGATCTTCCTAGAGCAAAAGGAGGTTTTGCTACACTTAGAGATTTACGCATTTGACCAGGGTGGCTCACACAAGCGGGATGCAGTTTCACATTTCATGGCAGATTCCGCTTTCAGCTGTACAAATTCATCAAGGAAATATTGCAATACTTCTATAAGAATCAGGAATTACACATATTTAACTTATTTTGAATAAGAAGCACTATATACAAGTTTTTCCAAAAGACCAACGGTTCTTCCTGTGGCAAAAAGGAACATGATGAGATTCATGAGGTGCCTTTATGTATATATTTCAACTCTGAAAGATAATTGTGACTTTACTAAATCAAACCTTTATACCTCAATTAGGAAAATGTTGACTGATTTGGGGTTCTAAGGGTAAAATGTGACCTCTGTGAGGTGCCAATCTACCATACTTTTACCTGTTAAGAGGCACTGAGCTTCTGAAATTAATAAGTAGGCAGGAGGACATGCCCATAGGATGTGATATGTTTAAGTATTAATAATTATTCATTTGGAAGGGAAGAGAAGAAAATTCAGAACTCAGTATTTCTAAATAGAAAATCAACTTAGAGGAGGTGGGAGGGCCAGCAAGCAAGAATATTTCTGGTAAAACATGTATAAATTGATGGTCAGCCAATGTGTTGATCAAAGAAATTATCTTTCGGGGAAAACAGTAGAAGCCAATTGAAAAACAAGCATCAGGCTGCATCAAAACAGCAAACGAAAGTCACAATGGCTTGATTATGTGATGAGGTAATTAACAGCTGCAGTTAGCAAAATATGTTCAAAAAAAGAGAGAAAGGGTAGTTATAGGAGAAAAACATCCCCGCAGATCTTCAAAATCAGAAACAATGAAAATAATTATTTCAAAAATTAAGAAAAAACATCTCTCTCACTTATACCTGAATTACCTGGATAATTGATAACATTTCCTACATACACAAATCTTGATCCCCTGCTCCTCTCTCTATAAATGAATAGAAATGTATGAATCAACAGTTAGCCAATGTGTTGATCAAAGAAATTATCTTTTGGGAGAAAATCAGTAGAAGTCAATTGAAAAACAAGAATTATGTTGCATAAAAACAGCAAGCGGAAGTCACAATGGCTCGATGGTATGATGAAGCCACACAATATGTATTAAAGACATTGTCTACGCAGATGGATTCAAAGATATCTTCTTTGTGTCTAAGTCCCAGATCTGTGTTTCCTGGCTCTTTTCCCTCATAGCTAGTCATTCTCCAAGTCAGCATACCCAACTTGAAAGTGTCATTTTAAAAACCTGTCTCTTCTCTTCTGAAAGTTCCTTCTCTGCCCATTTTCTCCACAATCGCCACCTCTTTCACCCAGTGGGAAACCTTAAATTTATCTTTTACTTTGTCTTACTTCCCATTTCTATATTCAAAACGTTTCTTGCTTGCATCTCTTTTCATTCGTTTCATAAGCATTTATGAGCTCCTGTTATGGTTTGGAAACTGTTCACGCTGGAGGTGGTCTTATAAATAAGCAATTTCAATTAAGTATTTAGTGTGTTAAGTGCCATCCCAGAGGCAAACACGGGGCTGTGGGAGGCTCCCCAGACTTGTCTAAGGAGATTAGGAAAAGCATCTCAGAGAAGGTCGTGTCTGGTATCTGGAGGATGTGTGGGAACTGGGCAAGGAAGAGAACAAGTAACAGCATTCTAGAAAAAGCCCTCTTTCAGCATGCTAAGAAGTGTGGAGGACAGAAAAGAACCATTCAAAATTTGGAGGGAAGGAAGAGCATAGTGAGATTTGCCACTTGAACAGAGAACTTCGGCTTGTTGGGTGAATAAAGTTGAGTGGGCACAAATCAAGTCAGGAATATGAGTTAGAAGACCGTTACTAGAATCCAGGCCAGGGGTGATGATGGCCAATATATGAGAGTTTTAGCAGGGAATAAAAGAAAGAAAATGTGTTCATGAGGTAGAAGTTGGTAAAAACAACAGGATCTGGTGCCTGATTGGAAATGGGGGCAGTCTGGAGAGGAAGCCAGAATGCAGGAATGAATGGATAGTGGTACCATCCACTGACATGGGGATTAAAGGAGGAGAAGAAGCTTTGGTAAAGAAAATAAGAAGTTCAGCTATGGAACGTGTGAATTTGATTTCTCTAATAAGGAGCAGTTCTAGGTGATGATAAGGCTTACGGTGTAGACTTGACAGTGGACGGATAAAGTAAAGGTGGAGGCTATTAAATGGGAAAAGGTCAAGGGACTGAGGCCCAAGGATTTCTAATAAGTCATCTTGGGCCACTAAAACCACCCAGGATGCTGGCAGGAAGCCTATGAGCCCAGGTACCAAAGTCTTCAATGTTGAGTCTACTGACTCAGATGTCAGAAGCAGCAGGAGAGGGGTTGATAGCCTGATGGAGAAGGAGCCATTACCTGAGGGTAGCAGAAAGAGTTATCCCAGCTGACACAGCTCTCAGGGATTTGCTTTAAAAGCAAATCCTTAGGAAAGAAAATGCAGTATCCACAGGAGACTTGTGGGCACTGGCTTCCCCACAAAACCTACCTAGATGAATTTGATTCTCAAGGGACTCCTATTTAGATAAGGGGTTTTGTTAGTTCTCAGAACATCACCAAACAGATGTTTATCTCATTACTTTCCCCCATAACCCTTCTGCTCTGGCACCATGAATTTTTAGAGGATTTATTAGTTAATTTCCTACTTGACATGGGCTGCAAAGTTCTGGTCCATGTGTGTCATTTATAAAATAGAAATGACAGACGGTACATGGAGCTCAAATTCCATGAAGCAAAATCCTATGAGAGATGGAGCTGAATTTTTTGCCTGTATAGCTCTTAGAGCAATTGTTTCCAATTTGTTTGATTTACCTAAGAGCTAACATTGTGAATGGCAGCTCAAATGATTTTTCTGTACATCCAGAAAATGAATTTGAATATTTGATGGAGAGTAACTGCTTAAGTCAGGAAAAGGGGGATACTGTAGCTTTCAATTTTTTTGTTATTATGGCAGAGCATTAAAAAAAAAGTGAGATAAATGAGATCAAATGGCAAGTGTCTGAAACTGCTGGACACAAGTCCCGGTGGCCATTGATAGACAGTGTTTATATGACTTCTGGGCCATCGATAGATAGATAATGTACTTCAGCGGCCAACCTTCCAGGAAGTTTGAGGAGATAAATGGAAGTTTCATAGCAGCCTAAGAGCTTCCTTAGGAGGACAGTACTCCTTCAGAGCGCCATCTGCCTGTGTGCTTGTTCTTATTCTTCACATTAAATGCTTTTTCTTTTCTCATTTTTATGGTGGTTATCCTAAAGATACTCTAGCCTGCACTTTGACCAAGACATCTGGAGATAAGAATGATTGTGAATTATGTTTCCCTTTGGGCTATTGTAGCAATTTTAAAACTATGTTAGATGGCTAGAGATTCTTGAGAATATCTCTTTTCTTGGATAATCATAAGGCTTTGAATAGCGGTACCTATGGAAGCTGACAGCAGCAGCTTAAGGAAGCTGACATTCAGTTCCTTAATGCTCTGCCATAAAAAGGCCCAATTGGTCAGGGCCTTTGGAACTTCATGGGGCTCCTCTACTAAAAGCCCCATTCATTTCCCTCCAGCACACCTAATTCAGCATTGGTTCTGGGTAGTAGAGGGTGGGTTATGGAATCTGATTCATCTCGGCTAGAGGTGGATGCAAACACATTCCCAGAGAAGAGGGCTTGGCATGTCTGGTCTTAGGCAGAGGAAATTAGAGATACTTATTCTATTGTTCTTGAGATTCCAACAAAAATAGCCCATTACAGAGGAAGAACATATTCGGGTCAAAGGAAGGCTTTGGTGCTATAACATTGTCTTAGAAAAAAAGAAAGAAATTAAAGAAAAAAAATTTGTAAACAAAAGAAGGCTTTGGGCTTGGAGTCTAACTAAGCTAGGCTGGAATCCTGGTTTCATCTCGCTTCTCTGTGCAACTTTTGATTTTACTGAATCTCTCTTATTCTCAGTTGCTTCCTCTGTGAAGATAATGCTAGTACCTGCCTCATCAATTTGAATGAGACTTAAATGAGATGTGTTGAAAGCATTTAGCATAGTATCTGGCACACAAGAAACACTCAATAAACACTGGCTATAAAGAAGCCAGAGAGAGACTCAGAGGTGATGAGAGAGACCACAATTTCTTCCATTTCATTGAAAAGCAATTTTTATTATCTCATTTGAAAGGCAGTATAGTATAATGGTTAAGGACATGGACTATGGAACTATATCTCCTCAGTTTACATTCTGTCTCTGTCATTTATCAGCTGTGACTTAACTTCCTTGTGCCTCAGATTTTATCATTTTTAAAAGAGAAGTAATAATAGTTCCTACTCTGGTTGGTTATGGAGATTTGATGAGTTAATACATATAAAGCACACATAGTAGTTCCTGGAGCATATTAAATGGCATGTGAGTATTAGCTGTTATTTTATTAATGTGTGGCATAGAACATATTGGAACATTGAAGTCTTTGAGGTTCTTCCCAGTTTCACAAATCAGAGATTACAGTGTAAATATCTACTTACATATCTGCTTTCCCCATTGGACTGCGAAATCCTGAAGAACAAGGAAACTATTTTATTCATGTCTGCATGGCATTAGCGTCTTATTATGATACCTGACATTTACTGGGTGCCAAATGGGACTGGGTATGTTGTAGGGATTCAGTCAATATGGGTCAACGCAGATGGGGAAGTGGGTCAGGTTAAAGGTAAGAGAAGGGCCTTGGGGTATCACAATAAGCAGTTATCAGACTGAACTGCCAACATTGCCATCCAGGATAAATCAAGTCAATATTTCACCTTCATAGCAATACCAGTAAAGTACAAGGAGAATGTGTAGAAGGAAAGAAATCATAATCTGATTGTGTGTGTTTTATTAGTAGTAAATAATTATTATTACTATTGTGATACACCTTTGTGTGTTGGTATGTTTTGTTGTGTTGTGTTGTGCATGAAAGGGGTGCTAATCTATTTCCCTTCCAAAACCAATGCTCAGAAGAAATTTCCACAGATAGAGAATCTGTACATTATGAATTTGGCCTTGAGGGATTCTGGGTCACTATTTCTCAATATTTGTCCATGTCATATGAAGCTCTTAAAGTAAAGAACAATGTCTTACTCATCTTTTAATTTCTTTACCCCCAAGGCCTATCACATACTTTGCCCATGGAAACTCAATAGTCATTTTTAAATGGAATTCAATTTCTGAGGTCTAGAAAAGCCTTTTTCCATCTCTCCCCTACTATACAGTTTGTCTAGCCATGTCTTCCCTTCCATCATCCACCTTATAAACATCATTTCTCAAGCATCTTCTTCTTGCATCACGTTCTTGACACCTCCACTACTCCATGTCCAACGTCAAACACTACAAATACCATATGGGAAACAGAATTTTAGGAATCTGGAGATCTAGAGCTCTTCAGACCCTGAAATCCAGTTTTCTGAGCTGAGACGTTTTCTTAACTTCTCACCTCAACTCCTTTTCTCTTCTTTCTCAATGGTATTTTCCAAGTCCCCATTAGGGATGTGGCAATTCCAGAAAACATTCAATTTTCCACTCTCTTAATGCAGTGCTCCTGGACACCACAATCCCTCTAGACATTGAGCATTGGGGAGGGATGGAAAAGTACTTTGAAAATGTGTGCATGTGAGAAAAATGCTAAGTGTTCTGTCTGATCGCTTCAATGACAAGTTTGCTTCTTTAGAAACTTGACTAGACAGAATGTGAGGGAAAAAAATGAAAAGAAAGAAATGTGTTTAGCTTGGCTGAATGATGACCAGCAGGGTGAAAAGATAAGATAACCACCCACTCACAGGATTTCTATCCTCAAGCCCTAGAAGATTGACAACAACAGGCATTGAAATTACTCTTAATGGAGGGTGTGCTCAAGAAGCAACATTATAGCCACTTTTAGGAAAGCGAATAAGAAAGCTGGCAAAATAGAGAAGATGTCTAAGCATGTGAGATACCACCTCCATCTTGGAAAATAACCAAGGTGATATGATCTTATGTAGGACCTTCCAGTTAAAACAGATTTACTGATTAATGTCAGGAGCATTGTCAAGAATCGCAACAGCAATGAGTTTATATTGAGCAATTTTGCTAAGCAATTTGCAGGAGGGCATCTCACTTAATTCTTAACGTCATCTTTTTACAGATGAGAAAATAAAGGCTTAATAAGGTGCTTTTCCCAATGTTATTCAGCGTAAGTGGTAGAGTCATGACTCAAACATAGGTCAATCTGACTACAAGATCTTCACTCTTAACTTCTCTCCTGTTTTGTAATGCACTTGATCCATAGAATTGGACCATCTTCACGTACTGCTTTTTTTTTTTCCTCTGGAATGTCCAGGTATGGATTGGGTAAGGCTCAAAGACAGAGAGGAATATAGTATTAAAAAGATCCCTGGCCTCATTTTCTGAAGACACAAGACTAAGCTGAGCTGTACCATTTACCAGCTATGTGAACTTGGGCCGATTTTTTGACACCATTGGGTCTCAATTGCTGTAACTCTCAAATGGAAGTAAGCATAACTGCATAGACTTCACTGGGCTGTTAAGAGAATAAAATGAAATAACTGTAAACAGAAGTGCCTAGTGCAAATGCAAAGGATTATTGGGACTCTCTACTCTTCAGGAATTAGAAGTTGGTAGTAGGCAACAAGTTATAGGAAATGTGGTCAATTGTCTGCTGACCAGTGCTAGAGTTAATTTTGTCTCTGGAAAGAGGACCACTCTCCTCTCTTCCTCTTCTTCCTCCAAAACTTAAGACATTTTCAGCTGAATCCCACAGGATTTTGTTTTCCTTTGGGAGACAGGAAATAGACCAATATATCCCCAAAACTAATCCCATAATTTCATTTCAGCAGTAAAGTGAGGTCCTTGATAACTGCCCTGCCCAACCTACAGGGTGGTTGGGAAACTCTTGAATGGTCATGCATGAGGAAGCATTTCATCCACTGTAAATGGCTCTATAGAGATGATAAATTTCATCAGAGAGCTTCATGCTTGAGGCATGGATTCTTAGAAAAACAATCACTCTATATATTTGGTCAGAATCTGAAGGAGATGCTGGGGAGAGGAGCCATGTCAGTCTCCAGAACAGAACAGTAGAAACTAATCATGTGGAACCTACACTTATGATGGTTTTTCAACCAGAATTGGCCACCTTCTGTTAGACCACGAGCTCAGATTGTGAGTTGTGACTAGATCATGTCTCCTTCTCGCTCCTGTTTCTGTCCTCTCCCTAAGTGTCCCTCCTTGACCCCAGGACAAAGTGCCGGGATATGAAAGTTAATTATGACCCAAGGGAATTGGTACAGATGGGGAAGAAAGAAATGTATTCAAGAGCATTTCCATCAGTATTGAAATTACACAGAAGGCTGGTGAATTTGGGCTGCCCATTCTCACCTCCCTCTGTGTCCATAATTTTGTGGCCTCCTTTGGTTTCATTTTCCCTTTGGTTCAGCGGAATGCTTGATGGCTTAAGCTAGCCTCACTTGGTCAAGCATTGGAGAAACAGAGAGCTGTATAACATGGCTACACCCCCATGGGGCTCACAGCGCAAGGTAAGAGAAGACAGAAGTTGTGTGTGCTGGTGGCCACGTGGTGGCTACAGACCAGAAATGAGACCAGGTTCAGAAGAGGGAGAGGGCTTATGGGCCTGAGTCATAGGGAAAGTTTCTTCAGGAGATGGGATCTCAGCTCTGCCTTTTACGCAGGGCTTATATAATAAATATGTTGCAGTCCTTTGTTGTTATTGTTGATTTAACAAGATTTTGTTTTAAGATTTTGTAAAAACAACTGAACGAATGCAATCTGCTGCCAGAGCAGGAAGCAACAAAGGAGATTGGGAATATAACCTTCTTGGAGACGTTCCTTCACCTACCTGGTGCTGGATTACCTAAAAGCTTCAGCTAAGTAGGTCATCCCCAACAATGAAAAAAAATTGAAATAATCTGATGTTTTCAGGAGAATCTTATCATGGATATTTAATTGGACTATTTACATCTATTTAGGGTCAGTCGTTTTTGGACAAGTATACAGGGGTCTTGGAATCAGACCATTGTGATCAAATCCTAGTTCTCTCACTTCCTAGCTGGGTGACCTTGGACAAAATTACCTGACTTCTAATAGCTTCAGCTTCCTCATCTGCAAAAGAGAAATGCTGCTAGTACTTAATAGTGCTCTGAGAAGGATTCAATGAGCAGGATTAAATAAGCACAGTGTTTGGCCCATAAGAACCTGTTATTTATAAGGTCCTTAGAATTTAGGGGAACTAAAAAGCTTGGTTCAACACTGACTTCCCCCTTCAACAGCACCTTCAGAATCTCTTTCATTTATCATACTGTTCTTTCAACTATTTGATGAATGAGAAATCAAGCATTCATTTCTCTGCAGATTTTCCCAAACTTTCTGCTTTGGCTAATAAATATATTTTTAGTCCCAATCTTGCATGCTCCTTTGGGACTTTTCATCTGATAAACATCCCCTTCTGTGCTCTTAAATATGATGCCCTTCTTCCCTGGCCTCCACCCAGCGCCTCCTTGCATCTGCTGTTAGGCACAATGATGACCCCACCAAGGTCAGACAATGGCTGTGGCCTCACCTGGACCCTGATGACCCATGTAGACTAGATCCCAGGGCTCAGCCACTGATGGAGGCCCAGAAGGCAGTTGGAAAATTTCACAAGACAATCCAGCCTGATTGTTTTGACATGCCTGACTTCAGGCTGCTAAAAACGAGCTTGAGGAATCAGATTAGAAAAAGAGACAGGTGATGCAATTTTGTTACATCTTCCAATTTTGAGTCAAGAGTTGTCTGTTTAACTCCAGTTATAAATAAATACTATAAATAAATAGTATTTATCCAAATTTCCTGGGTGCTTGTCCAAAGAAAAGTACCCCAGCACTACGAATCAGAATCTGGAACTGGGACTTAGGAACTGGTGCTTTTACAGTTATACTAAACGTTTCTAATGTGGGTGCTTCCACCACCACCCTTGCAGAAGTGCTGCCTAGGACCCCCTCTTCCCGCAGATGAAGTGGAAGGAGGTGTTGTCGAAGAGAGATTCTCCACTTCAACTTCAGCAGCTCTGCTTATATCTGCTTTGTTTGGTTCTATTTCACCGAAGGCTTTATTCAGCTTAAAAAAATTGGTTTTGGTAGCCATTGGTATACAGGAATGAACATTAGATTTGGAGTCCAGGTGGCTTGAGTTCAATTCTCTGCTCTGCCATTTGCCAGCTGTGTGACACTGGGCAAGTTGCCAACCTATCTCTGTCATTTCCTCAAGTAAAGATAATCCCACTTCATCAGGTCATTTTGAGGACCCAGTGAAATGACGCGTAACCATTTTAGGAACCCTGGATCATTCTGCAGTGCAAGTTTTTCCATCAGCTTGGATCCTACCATGCACACATTCAAATCCAGTGAGTGTGTGGAGCTCTGTGGGCAAATAAAAGAACTCCTCCTTTCTGCGCTTGTACAACTTTGGTGTTTTTCCTTAATGAACAGAATCCATGACAATCTTGGGCTATGGTAAAAAGATGGGACTTTCTTCCTGTGAAGGAGTCTGGTCTGAACATCTTCCAAACTCCAACATAACTGATGTCATTTCTCCACCCAATCCCATTTGCTATCTCCTGACTCAATTGCTAGAGAAGCCACTTGAGGAAGGTTCCTGGAGTTAAGGCTGTGTCTGGGCCAGTGGAATGAGCAGTTTTCAACAGTCAGTTTTCTATATCTTCTCTTTTTGAAAGAGCCTTTACTAAGCAGTGCCTCCTCCTATCTCCTTGTGGCATCTCCTGATGGAATGCACAGGTAAATCTCCTTGGAGAGCACCAGCCAGGAACAGTCAACAGCCAGAGCCACCCATCCTCACCGCTGATCTCCATCCTTCCTTTCAGGCTGTCCTTCCCCTCCCGTCTCCACCATCACCATAGCAACACAGTGGTATAAAAAAATGAAAGAGCTAAGGCATCTAAATATAGTCTGAGTCTCAACTCTTCCAGCATGGAGCCTAAAACCTAGGGGATGACAGTTAGAAGTGCCCAGACGATAACTGGCAGCCAGGAGGGAGGATGATTCAAAGGAAGGGGTCAAGAAAAGAAGGGAAGGAAAGGGAAGAGTCATGTCCTAAGCCTGCGGCCTGTGCTTTCTCATGTCACCCGCACAACCACCCAATGTGAATGTCATCATCTCCAGGTAACTGCTGAAGAAACAGAAGCTCAAAGAGGTAAGAGATTTGGCCAAGGTCACACAGCTATAAGCAACAGAACTAAGATTTTAACTCAAGTTTCTATGACCCCAGAGTTTTTGCATTTTTTGCCCCATACCACAGGGACAGGTGCAAGTGAGAGATTTTGCTGGAATCACTGGCCTTTTTGAGCAGGCCATATAAACAATCCGAGTCCAGAGCTCAACTAAATTATTGGAAGAGCCTGGGCCAAATATAAGGCTTCTATCTAAGCAGCTCCTGTATATTTCTCATGGACTGAGGAAAATGAAGGGGGAGGGTTGACAAGGCTGCATTTCCCAAGGTACATGATGATATGGCATGGGGGTGGGGGCCATTATGATGCCCAGACATGGAACTTACACCAGTGCAAAAACGGTGTGATTAGAAGCCCTAAGCCAGAGAATGTTCAATGTGATAATGCCATTATTCATTCCCTCATTCATTCAATAGATTTTTTTTAAGATAGAGTTTCATTCTGTCGCCTAGGCTAGAGTACAGTGGCGCAGTCTCAGCTCACTATAACCACTGCCTCTCAGGTTCAAGCAATTCTAATGCCTCAGCTTCCAGAGTAACTGGGATTACAGACCTGTGCCACCATGCCTGGCTGATTTTTTTTCTTTGTATTTTTAGTAGAGACAGGGTTTCACCATGTTGGCCAGGCTGGTCTCAAACTCCTGACCTCAAGTTACCCACCCATCTCTGCCTCCCAAAGTGCTGGGATTACAGGCGTGAGCCACTGCACCCAGCCTCATTTAACAGATGTTTTTATTAAGCATCTGATGTGTGCTGAACTCTGGAGATTCAGAGGTGATAAAAACAAATGCAGCACCTGCCCTTGTAGAGCTTGTTAGGATAGTGGAGAAGACAAATAAGAAAACAATTACACGATTGATTCTTTACAACTGTAACGTGTACTGTAAGTACACGGCAGAATAATATCACTTGCCTGATGACCTCGGTGGAAGGGAAATACAGAAGTTCTTACAAATCAAAGCAATCCACTGGGCCAATTGTAAAAGTGATACACACTTTCAAAGTGGACAGAGACTGTGCTAGAAGCTTAGCCTCAACCATGGGCTTATATGATCAGCACACCCTGCAGATCCATTCCCAATGCTGTATCTTCATAATAATCATGAAGTCCATCTGATAGCCATACAAGTGAGGTTTTAAAACCCAACAAACTAGACTTAAATGAAATCTGACAAGGAAATTTATGACTTGTTCTTCCTACAGCCTTTAGTATCACTGACGTAAAACTGAATGTGTGTGTGGAGGGTACTTGTGTCATGGTGATAGACAAGGTAGGTGGTCCAGCCCAGCCCATGGTATTGGCGGTTTAAGGTCAGCCAGACCAGCACTGGGAAGTACCTGTGAATTATGCAGGAGTGGGAGGGGAGGGAGTGGGCAGTAAAGTTTTGAATTTCCATGGATCCAAAGCTTTCCAAACTACCTGCAAGGCAGCAAATATGGGGGATGCTGTATGAATAAGTGAGAATTAGATAATATAATGTGTACAGAGCTCTTTAGTTCTTCAGAGAAAATGCTGTCTAAACAGATAGTGCTGGTATCAAAGATAATGATACAGTACCCTAATTTTAGTGCTCTGCTACCTACTTGCCAGCTATTTCCCAGCGATGTGGTAAAGATGAATGGGCAAGATCTGGGAAATCGCTTTGAAATCCTTGATTAAAGACCCTCCAGGCACTTGTCGAATTTTAAATGTATTATATTACTGTCACTGTTGTTATGTTTTCTGTTATCACCGCAGAGTTTCACCGCTTCAGGTGAACAAGTGTGCCTGACTCTTTCCTGCCCTGAACGTCATTGGAAAGGTAGCAGCCCCGAGATGTGTGGTATAAACAAACATGTTTTTAACTGAGGGATCCAGAGACTTTCCTGGCTGGCTCCCGTCGGCTGGTCGCCACCTCTCTATAAGCCTAGGCTTTCCCAGGCTTATTTTATTTCCTTCAATAGGACAGGAATACCTAAATGTCCTGCCTCAAGTAAGCATTGGCTGCAAGCCATCTGCCCCTGAACAGAGGTGAAAGGTGGAAATCGGAGGAAGGGCAGGCGTCTTCTGCAGGGGAAACAGACTCTCTTCTGCCACTGTACTCTGCCCAGGGAAAAGAGTAAAGGAGCAGCACTCAGGAGAATTCACTGAAGTGACGGCAGGGTGCAAAAGGAACTTGAGGAAACCCCAAAATCAGATTCTGGTATTTCTAGGAAAAGACATGGGCATGGGTGGGGGGTTTATCTGTCAATAAAAGCAGCCAGGGTGGGGCTAGAAGGAAGTAAATTCAGTTGCCACCTATACCTACTGGATGTCCACGGAGAAATTCTCCTTATCAAAGGCTGAGGAGCCCTCGAGAGTACATATTGATACCATGGGCTCTCCCACACATACCCCCATGGAGATAAAACAAGATCCTGGAAGGCTGTCTTGGTATCAATAGGTACTCTTGAGGGATTGAAACATGCAAACAAACTGCCCCATAATCACCCTGTGAGAGACCAAAGAGCAGTGTTGGATAACAGGAATGCTACCCTGAAAAGGCATTTGGCTTCATGGGGGCAGCAGGTACAGTGAAAAGATGATCCCACTTCCAAATAGAATTCCTAAGACAAGATATGCAGTGATGACAAAATAAGGAAAGATGTTGAGGAAACTCAAGACTCTCAAACCATACTCCTTTGTCTGTAGTTCTTCCTCAGACCAGACCATGGAATTCAGAAAACACCCTACATGGTCCCAAACCAGCACTTGTCAAACTTCTTACCCTCTTCTGATCCTGTCCTGGGAACTAAGAAAAAAAATCATTTTATTGGTTGCTCCGGTTATAACTTAGACAGACAGATCATCAAATTAAGTGACATGTATGACTGCTTATTTTATGTCAATTACTGTGCTGTGGGGTTTTGTTTCCATTATCTCATTTAATCCTCTCAAAAACCCTGTGAGGTATGTTTTATTATTGCACTTATCTTAAGGAAACTGAGGCTCATAGAGATTCAATAATTTGTCAAAAGTCCTAAAACATAATTACTGCATTCAGACATCTCTGATTCCCAGGCCAGTGCTCTTAATCAGTAAATGGTCAAATGAAATAATGATTTTCATGACATCTGTCATGGAAAAGGAACAATGGAGAACATGCTTAATCAAAGTCATAACCAAATAACTGCACTTGACAGCAGAGTCGTGATTCCAGCCAACGTGACTATTTTCATGCATGTTTTGAAGGCCAGGAAAAGGAGGTTAGACTTGTTTGGGAAGGGAAACAGGAGCTATCAAGGTGATCTTTTCTTAAGAGTAGCCCAATAATAGTGCTCCAAGAATAGAGTCAGGGAGACCAGCCAAGAGTGTGCCTGAGCATCCCTAGCACAAATCACACACTAAGCGTTAAGATTGGCTCTGCAGTTAGAAAGGCCGGGGCTCAAATTCTGGCTCCACCACTTACTGGTATTCATTAATCATTTGTTCATTCATTCAACAAATATACAGTGGGTATTGTCTATGTGCCAGAGACTGTGCTGGCTGCTGGTAAAGAATACAGATAAGGTTCCTGCTCTCATGGAGCTTTTATTCTGGTGAAAGAAACAGACCATTTACAGATAAACAAATAAATAAACAAGATAAAGGGAAACAGAATGATTCGATGGAGAGTAGCTGGAGGACCAATCAGACTGGTAGACAAGGTGGTGGCATGCAAGCTGAGACATTTAAAAAGAATCTGGTCATGAAAATATCTGGAGAAGAAAGCTCCAGGCAGAGGAAGCAGGTTGTGCAGAGACCCTGAGGCAGAAATGAGGACGAGACATTTGAGAAAACAGAACAAAGGCAGGCATGGCCAGGCAAAGTGGTGGTGGAAAAGTAGTAGAAGTGAGTCGGGGAGTGGGGGCAGCAAGGTCAGGCTTTGCAGGCTTGATCAGCAGTTCTCAGTGTGGTTCTGGAGCCAGCAGCATCAATCTTACTTGGCAACTTGTTAGGAATGCAGATTCTCAGGACCCACCCAGACCTGCTGAGTCACAAACTCTGGGACGGGGCCCTGCATTGTGTTTTATCGAGCCCTCCAGCTGAATCTGAGTATGCTGAAGTTTCAGAATTCCTAAGTTGGATTATGCAGTTTCAATTTTAATTTTCAGTGCAATGGGAACCTCTGGAAGGTTTATGGAGGGGAGCAGCATGTTATAATTTTCTTTAAAAAAAATTGTTTTTAAACACTTCGGCTAAGGGGAGAATGGACCATAACAGGCTAAGAGAAATGGAAGCAGGAAGATGAATTGGGTGGTTATTGCAAGAGGCCAGGTAAGAAGAGAAAGT
Organism: Cacajao melanocephalus; assembly: GCA_963573385.1. Lineage (NCBI taxonomy): Eukaryota > Metazoa > Chordata > Mammalia > Primates > Pitheciidae > Cacajao > Cacajao melanocephalus. The sequence goes on along the minus strand of CAUYLG010032723.1, from coordinate 66,978 downwards.
GGTTTGCATACAGTGGTGTGGCAAAGAGGGTTCCAACCAGAGGGGAACCACGCTGACAAATGGAACACACGCCACTCATGCAAGCCTGATGAGGCAGAAGGCAGAAGTGAGGGCCACAGAAAACTGGGAAACACCTGTCCAGAGCACAGTCCAAAGGCAATGTCCTCAAAGAAGACACTCCACCTTCCTCCCATTTCCTCCCTATTGTCTGAAAATAAGAAGCACAGGCCGAGTGCAGTGGCTCACATCTGTAATCCCAGCACTTTGGGAGGCCGAGGCAGGCAGATTACGAGGTCAGGAGTTCAAGACCAGCCTGACTAACAGGGTAAAACCCCATCTCTACTAAAAATACAAAAATTAGCTGGGCATGGTGGCACAGGCCTGTAGTCCCAGCTACTCAGGAGGCTGAGGCAGGAGAATCGCTTGAACCCGGGAAGCGGAGGTTGCAGTGAGCCAAGATCACACCACTGCACTCCAGCCTGGGCGACAGAGTGAGACTCCATCTCAAAAAAAAAAAAAAAAAGCAGCACATGTGCACATGTGACCTATGGCAAACCTTGGGCAGGCACATGGATGCTGAGCTCTTACAAAGGGCAGGCACTTCCTCTGGTGAGAAAGAGGATGAGAACAGTGAAGAGTGGAGGAAAAAACAAACAGAGAGCCTGACAGGCTGAAAACATTGTCTGGCTTCCTGAAAGCCTTAAGGGGTTAACTCTGGAGGGTGAACTAAAAGCCTAGTCATATTAAACACACACACACATACACACACACACACACACACACACACACACACACACACGGCGGTGGGGAGAGAGAGAGTTGGAGGAGACCTGCAGTTTCCGAAAACAAGGGTTGTATTTGTTCATATCGTGATCCATACCAATCTTAAAAAAGAAACAGTCTTGTCTTCCTTGTTTAGGCTTAGGAGAACCTGCAACAAGTAAGTAGCAGCGGGAGAGCTCAGACTCCAGTTTTTTCTTAGCATAATTCTCTCTATTACACCACAAGGCATCAGAGGACTACTAGAGTTACCTCCCTAGGGTTAGGGTTAAGGCGAGGTAAATGAAGTGAGTCAGCAAGGGGAGGATGGGAACCTGTCTTTATTTAACATTTTGATATTTTATTTATCATGGATTTGTTGCATTAATTCCAACTTTTAAAAACCATTGCATTAAAATATTATTAATCTTGATTACTGAGTTTTTAGGTGTAGCCTTAAATTTTGCACCTCTGACTTACTAGTCTCACCCTGATCCCCATTCTGGATCTATGACTGTCTATTCTATATTAGCCTCTTGCTTTGACCATAAGAATAACTTCAGACCTTTAAGCATAAAGGAAATAGGACTTCTGTCTCCCTCTCTCACCTTTGTGAAAATCTCAGCTTCTGCTTTGAAAGTCTATCTCCCAAGAAGTTTGCCTACTATGTTCCCCCCAAGGTCATCAGGTTCTGTGAGACTAGCAGCAGGCTAGATTGTCACATTAGCACAAAGGATTCCTGTAGCCGAGCTGAGACAAGCACTTAGGTCCGCTAACTTCAGTCCTTCGATTCCCTGGTCTCCACGTTGTCTCTAGGTGGTATAAAACAAGAATTTTTCCTTGACTGAGAGAAGAAGGGAAGAACCATGAATTGGAAAGCGGGTCACTTAGAATTCTGAAATTCACAGGTGGAAATTTCTGACAACCCATTTGGGACCCACAATTCAACACACCCAAAATGGTGACAGTAGGTAACGTGCAACCTGTACGCTGTTCTGTCATCCAGTGCCACTGTGCTGCACAACACTAGGGGGCAGCATTCTCATTGGCTTCTGTGTGCCTGGAGCCCAGTGCAGTTGTGCAATGCTGCGGCTCTGCTTTAGTGTAGTCCCTGATTGATACAGTCAAGAAAATGTCTATAGAATCAACTAATCTCCCATGTAGTTAAGTCTCTAATTGAAATATCTCCTCTGCTCAGCCCAGGGTTCAGCAATCTTTCCTGGAATTACTATTTACCAGGATCTCTAGAAATTATCCACCAGAAATGTGGGCTTTCTCAGAGCTTGAGTGGACAGGGAATTAAGGTGGAAGGCAGGGTTCTTTGACTGCATTTGACACAAGTCCTGAAGAGCCAGCTCCTCTCTCTTCCTAATTATTAGAAGGTTGTGCTTGGACCCAACGTTTCATGTATATACAATACAAACCTCTCTTTTCTGCTTAGATCAAATTTGTTCTTTCACAATGAGATTCCCAGCAGAGAGAGAAGACAAGACAGAGAGACCCAACATCTCTAAAGCCATGAATCAGATAACCAGCCACTTATTCTCCAGTGCTGGGAACAGACACACTGTTAAATAAAATAATTTTATAGATTATTCTCACTGCTTTTCCAAGAAGTGGATTTATCAACTTCAGGTCACAGCAACCATTTAATCCCAGACCATTGGTATATGTATTTACTTCTCTTGACTTAAAGAAAAGTGAGAATTGGAGTTGTGAATGTTTCTTTCTCCCCATCCCAGGCTCCTTGAAGTGAGTCAGGACAAACTTGGGGCCCAAACAGAGCTGAAAGTAACTGAGTCATGCAGAGCTGAAGCCTGCACAGACCCACTGATAAGGAGGTTGAAGATTAAATTTCCCTTTGAGAATAATTGGGCAGTACTCATATAGAAGCTACTTTCAAGAAGGCCAGATCTTCCCTTTAATGTATAGTGCAATGTTCCTAACCTTCATCTAGCTCCATCATACCATCCCTCACATGAATACACACATAAGCAGTAATATAAGGCACTTTCCACCATAGGGCAGCAAAGAAGGAGGGAAGTCTTTATCATGGAAGGAAGGGAGGGAGGGAGGGAGGGAGGGAGGAAGGGCGGAAGGGAAGGATTCTCAGGGTGAGCAGATAAATGACATATTTGGAGCATAATGAAGAGAATTGAAGTGCAGAGTTTGTGTGGTAAATTTTGAAAAGATCAAGTTGCAGTCCAGGCGCAGTGGTTCATGCCTATAATCCCAGCACTTTGGGAGGCCAAAGCGGATGGTATCACCTGAGGTCAGTAGTTTGAGACTAGCTGGGCCAACATGGAGAAATCCCATCTCCACTGAAAATACAAAAATTCACTGGGCATGGTGGTGCATGCTTGTAATCTCAGCTACTTGGGAGGCTGAGGCATGTTTAGTAATTGTGCACATTGGTTGTTAAACTATTAGTAGCCTGAAATTGACTATAGTGAGAGTATTTTCACCATGGAAAGCAACCATTCCTAATCAAGGTTCCTCTTTATTCCTAGAAAGCCGATTTACTAGCTCACCACTGGCTATAGCTCTTTAGGGGTCATTACGTGACCTCCTGGAGCATGCAGGAATCTTCTCCGTGGCCTTTTTCATGCATGGACATCATCTTATTTTTTAATACCAGGAATGGGATGATCACTCTCTTATAAGCTAGTTCATCTCTGTGATGGAATGGTATGTGGTAGAGATGAAATCCACCTCCCTGGAGCTTCCCACCAACTTCCTTTGGAAGCAGCACTTGTGAGAGCCCTAGAACTATTTGGAGTAAGCATTTGAGCCTGGGAGGCAGAGGTTGCAGTGAGCCGAGATCACACCACTGCACTTCGGCATTGGTGACAGAGCTTTCCTTTTTTTCCTTTTTTTTCTCACCAAAAAAAAAGAAAGAAAATATCAGGTTGCAGAGATGGATGGATGGATGGATGGATGGATGGATGGATGGGAGGATGGATGGACGGACATTACAGAGAGTTTTCTATTCTTAGGATGAAGGATTAAGTCTTTATCCTCTAAGAAAGGAAGGGGAGAATGAAAATTTGTGATTTTAAACATTTTCTACCCTGTACAGCTACCCTATGAGGCATAACAACCTTCAAAAAAAGGACATCTACTTTAGAAAACTAATATCTAAAAAATTATAAATTCCCTCATTGTGCCCTGACCTTTGGGAAACAGAGTGAGTGATCCCTTTGAGGTTTTTTGGCACTGCCTTGCCTCTGATCATATCCTGAATCCTAGGCCCATAATCATGCCATTACCTCAGATGTCCCTTTCCCTTTAGCCAGGGGTAACATGCTCTTCAGGCTCTGGGAAAGTGGATACTTAGGAGAGCAGAGGAGTCATCCACGGGCTGTGATGCCCAGTTATAAGACCACACATTTCAGAATGAATAAACAGAATAAGCATCAAGTCCTCACATATATGGGTCTATATCCAAAAACACATCAAGCTGTCAGGTCTTTACTGTCAGTAGAGACAAAATGTTCATCACTTTGCCTCGGGGAAGCCACATCCTCAGTAGGTTATCGCTGATGAGGTCAGCTACTCATAGGTATGTAGAAGCTGCAGGCAGTAGAGGACTCATAGGAGAGTCCAGAATAGAGACCAAAGCAAAAGGGGAGTCTGTGCAGGCTCTCACACACACCCCAAAACACTCTATTCACAAAGTAGATGCTGCAGGGTAGTTCCAAGGGATCATTTAGCTAGGTTCCTGGCTCCATATAAGCCTTCCATATTAGTTGCCTGTTGCTGTGTAGCAAATTGTCATAAATATAGAGGCTTAAAGCAATAACTAGTTGTTATCTCACGGTTCTGTATCTCAGAAGTCCAGGAAGTCTTGATTGGGTTTTCTGTCCAAGGTCTCACAAGCCTGAAATCAAGGTGTTGGCCAGGCTGGGATCTTATCTGGAAGTTCTGAGGATGTATACGCTTCCAAGCTCATTCAGGCCGTCGGCAGAATCCCGTCTCTTGTGGCTTGAGGTTGGAGGTCTCTGTTTCCCTGCTGGCTGTCATCCAGGGGCCACTCTTTGCACCTAGAGGCTGCCTATGTTCCTGTTCACAAGACACCCTTCATCTTCAAACCAAAGCAGCATATTGAGTCCTTCTTATGCCTCATATCTTTCTGGTTTTCCCTTCTTCTTTAGCCAGAGAAAGTTCTTTGCTTTTAAGGGCTCATGTGATTCAATCAGGCCCACCTGGATAACGTCCCCATTTTAAAGGTAACTGTGCCATATCACACACCATACCATATAACACGTCAGGACTGATATCTCAGCGTATTCACAGGTTCCAGGGATTAGGGCAGAACCTCTTTGGGGAAACATTTTAGAAATTCTGCCTCCCCACTCACTCATAATCCTTTTAAAAGCCAAATCTTGAAGTCTTTTTTTTTTAAAAGGCTTTTTGAATAAGCACATTTATACCCCACTTCATCAGACACTTACCCACTTTGAGCAAACACTAGATTACTTACTAGCATGTCGCCAAATAAGTTGTGAATCAATCAGAACTACCCTTTCCCACCACAGCCTTTCTCAAATACTTTGAATCTGACACTGTCAGTGGTGTTCCAGAGCAGACTCCTACCAGCTCGCAAGAGCTTACTGTTAAATGTTTAGTGATTGTGCACGTTGGTTGTTAAACTATCAGCAGGCTGAAATTGACTATAGTGAGAGTATTTTCACCATGGAAAGCAACAGTTCCAAATCAAGGTCCCTCTTTATTCTTAGAAAGCTGGTTTACCAGCTCACCATTGGTGGTAGCTCTTTAGGCGTCATGACTTGACCTCCTGGAGCATGCAGGAATCCTCTCCATGGCCTTTTTCATGCATGGACATCATCTTATTTTTTAATACCAGAAATGAGGTGATCACTGTCTTATAAGCTAGTTCATCTCCCTAATGGAATGGTACGTGGTAGAGATGAAATCCGCCTCCCTGGAACTTCCCACCAACTTCCTTTGGAAGCACCACTTGTGACAGAACCATTTGGAGTAGGTAGCATCTCCTTCAGGAGACGCCTCTCCTCTGGATCCGCAAGTCAGTAGTTAAACTTAAAATCCTCAGAGTCACACTGTCTGAATTCAAATCCCAGCTCTGCCTCTTATTTAGTTATAACCTTAGGCAAGTCTTAACTTTTCTGGTCCTCTGGTTCGTCATGTGTGGGAATGGGGATAAAAATAATACCTACCTCATAGATTAATATGAATATTAAACAAGATAATATTTGCAGAGAAAATAGCACCTGGCCCTGCCCGTACCTATCTCACAGGTTAGTTGTGAGGATTAAATTACTTAATATAAACAAAATGCTTAGAGCTCTGCCTAGGACAAAATAAGCACTACATAAATATTAGTAAGTTAATTTGAAATGTGGTTTGTAGATCCCTCATCACCCTAGTCACCCCATTCTGAATCTACTCCAACGTCCCTCTCAAGATGTAGTGCCAGAATTAACCTAATTAGTCCAGCGTTTGGCTGAAACGCTGGACTTTGACTCCAGCCCTCCATCCTTGACTGGCACTAGCATTCAAGCCGCTGCCCCTCTTTCTTGGGTCCTTATAATAGAGTCAGAGAGGATTCTCCAAGGGATCTTTTGGCCATGGGCCAGCAGCATCAGCACACGCTGGGGCCTTGTTAGAAAGGCAGGCTCTCGGGCCCCACCCCAGATCTACCGAATCAGAATCTGCCCATTAACAAGATGTCCCGGTGATTCATGTGCACATTAAAGTTTGAGAAGCACAGCTTTCAGGGACCAGATGACACACTTATTTTCAAGAGAAAACCAATTTAGAGACCCTAAGCCTTCTCGTGGAACAGGGGCCTTCCCCTCAGACCTTGGGAGGGGGTCAGGGAAATAGTGTTGAGTTGTTGGTAGCCGGTGGCGGTGGGGGGTTCAGTCCATGTTCAAAGAGTCAGAAACCTGGCAGGTGAAGATGGGGCAGCGACATCCCACCAGGAAGATAAAGGAAACTACAAGAAGAACCAGCACAGAGATGTGAGGCTTCTGAAAGCTCCCAGGAAAAGGCTCACAGCTCCTCTGCCTGCTCAGTCTGGCTGCCCCAGGTCAAGGCAGTTCTGTGAGCGTTAGCTGGCCCGGAGCAGCAAGGATACATTTAGAAGTGATGAAAGGGAACCCTTCTGGACAGGGTAAAGAGTCATTCAGCAGGAATCAGGCAGGAAGAGGTCACAGAGTCAGAAGACTAGCCTGTACTCAGATATTATTTCTGGCACGGGAGGGCCAAAGGGTTAGGAGGCCACCTACTCACGATACAATGCAGAGGCAGATCCACTTATTACCTGCCTGTGCTGCTGGGATTTCAGCGTATAAATTCTGCACCTCCTTACTGGCTGCAGCTTCGGAATGGCATCCAGAACTTATCCACTTGCATAAGAAATAAGCTATAGGAGTAATAGGTAACATAGGCTAAAATCCCAGCTCAGCTGCTTAATAGTTGTGTGACTGAGCAAGTTACTTAACCTCTCTGAGCAACTGTTTTCTCATCTTTAAAATGGAAGTAACAATAATTGGCCAAGCCCAGTGGCTCACACCTGTAATCTTAGCACTTTGGGAGGCCGAGGCCAGGGGATTGCTTGAACCCAAGAGTTCGAGATCAGCCTGGGAAACATGGCGACACTCCATCTCTACAAAAAATACAAAAATTAGCCAGGCATGGTGGCAGGTTCCTGTAGTCCTAGCTACTCAGGAGGCTGAGTGGGAGGATCATCTGAGCCAAGGAAGTCGAGTCTATGGTGAGCCAGGTTATGCCACTGCACTCCAGACTGGGAGAAAAGAGTGAGACCACATCTCAAAAAAAAAATAAATAAAATTAAATGTAAGTAATAATAATATCTATGTTAATACAGTAGAAGGAAGAATGAAATAAGAGGCTGGGCATGGTGACTCAAGCCTGTAATCCCAGCACTTTGGGAGGTCAAGGCAAGATCACTTGAGCCCAGGAGTTTAAGACCAGCCTGGGCAACATAGTGAGATCCCATCTCTACCAATAATATTTTCTTTAAAACTTAGCCAGGCATGGTGGCATGCACCTGTGGCCCCAGCTACTCAAAAGGCTGAGGCAGGAGGATGGTCTGAGCACAGGAGGTTGAGGCTGCAGTGAGTCATGATCATACCACTGCACTCTTGCCTGGGTGACAGAGTGACACCCTGTCTCAATAAAAACATAAATAAATAGGAAAAAATGCAATAGAAATGTTCTTCTTAGGGTTCTCATGGTGGTGAACACAATGTAAGCATATGTCTTATCTTAGAATTCTTCCTTCCTGTGTAAAGAAGGCCTCTTCCAATGTATTAATCATCCATTCAACTAATAAATGCTGCTTACTCCCACTTTCGCTCTAAAGGAACTCAATGGCTAAAGAGAACCCTTCCTGTTGCAGTGCCCTGAGGATCAGAGGCCTGATTTGAATGTCCTCAACGCAAAGGGCTGTTTCAAAAGGCCAGCCAGGCAGCGCAGAAACACATTCTCTAATCATTTCCAGGTTGTCTGGTGGAAGGTCTCCTGGGAGCAGCTTTCCCCAGCAGCTCAGCCAGGTCTTCTCTGGGAATGCTGTGTGCTTTGGCACCTCCTTTGGCAGAAAGCCTGGAGGACAGACAGGTGCAGGTCCTGGAGTCTCTGAGCATTACTGACTCTAGGAGTAGCTGTGTGGGATAATCTGTCCCCATGACCATTAAGTAACTGCCACTGTGCTAGAAGAAGAACTGGAAATGGGGGGCTCAGAAAGATTTTAAAAACCCTCACTTGAACCAACAAGTTATATCCTAGATGGCTATCAGAGAGATCTCCCTTGGAGTAGATGAATGTGGTATGTTAAGTAAGCTGGGGTCTAGGTTTGATGATACTGGGCCTGTAGCTTCTTTGTCTCCCTGAGAATCCTCAGGCATTCCATGAAAGTAGCCTTCAAAATATTTTTTGTCTCTAATGACTTATATGTTTACTGCAAAAAGACAGAGTGAATTCATTTTATGAAGCTTCAGGTGTGTTAGAAAAATCACCATTAGTCACTCAGCAAGTCGTGATTGAGGGAATTCTGTATGCCAGGCACTGTGCTGGGCACTGGGACTACCGTAGCAAGTCAGATAGACAAGATTTCGCTTGATCTTGGAAGTAAGCAGGGTGGGGTCTGGTTAGTCCTTGAACTGGAGACTTCCTGGGGTTACTGGATGCTGCAGGCTTTTAAAAAAAGACAAGTTATCTGTACTTGCAGAGCCTACATCCAAAATTAGTAACTGACCAACTACCTTTGGGCTGTGTTCAGTGCCCGCAAGTGGTGGAGCGGGGAGTCCTCTAGATAAGGTAGCCATGGAGGGCCTCTCTGAAGAGGTGATGTTTACTCAGTTACCCAAAGGATGAGGATAAGCATAGACCCCAATGAAGAATGTCCCAGGCGGAGGGAATGGCAAGGGGATTGCCCTAGGTGGGGAAAGGCTTGATTTGAGGACTGGGAAGACCAGTGTGTCTGAGACACATAAGTGAGGGGAGGAGACCTTATGAACAAGGTCTGAGAGGTCAGCAGCGACTGGATCATGCAAGCTGCCATAGGCCATGGTAAGGGCTCTGTATGTATTACAATTACAGGATGCATAATATGACCTGGGTTGCATTTTTAATAGTTAGCCCTGGCTGTAATGTGGGGAAGGGATTGAAGAAAGAGGGCAAAGGCAGGAACAGGAAAATCTCTTAGGAGGCTGCTGCAAAGTCCAAGGGAGAGGCAACAGTGGTTTTGTTTTGTTTTGTTTTTTGAGATGGAGTCTCGCTCTGTTGTCCAGGCTAGAGCGCAATGGTGCAATCTCTGCTCACTTCAACCTCTGCCTCCCAGATTCAAGCAATTCTCCTGCCTCAGCCTCCCAAGTAGCTAACACTGTAGACACACACCATCACACCTAGCTAATTTTTGTATTCTTAGAAGAGACGAGGTTTCACCGTGTTGGTCAGGCTGGTCTTGAACTGCTGACCTCAAACAATCCACCCACCTCAGCCTCCCAAAGTGTTGGGATTACAGGCGTCAGCCACCGGGCCTGACCAAGTGTTGATATTTTGATGTAGGTCTTAAAGGCAGAGGGAAGGGTAGTAGTAAATTAACTCTCCTGGGGAAGAGAAGGAGGCCTGAGGGCGAGAAAAGAATGAGGGGTGATTCCAGGTTTGGGGACTGGGCAATTTGTTAGATGATGGTGCCATTGACGGAAATGGAAAAGAACAATTTGGAAAGAGAACTCGAGATCTGACTGGCAACTCATATTAAACTTAAAGTCTCATTTGTGACTTGAGCAGAAGTGAGAACTTTCTCCAATGTTCAAGAACTGGAAGGGATTTTTCTAGCCTCCAGGCAAGGTAACACCATAAGTCCCGACAGTGACCCCTTCCCTGGGAATGATCTCAATGGGAGAACACTATACCCTGCCTCCTCCATTCATTCCTTGCTCCAGTGGTGGTTCCCACTGGCTAATTTAAGTCCTTTTTGCCACCAGCTAACGCCTGTCCTCATTTCTCTTGTTCCCCACCTAAGATGTCAATGGCGGGCTGGCACAGTGGCTCATGTCTCTAATCTCAGCACTTTGGGGGGCCGAGACTGGTGGATCACTTGAAGTCAGGAGTTGGAGACCAGCCTGGCCAACTTGATGAAACTATGACTTTTCTAAAAATACAAAAATTAGCTGGGCATGGTGGCAGGTGCCTGTAATCAGCTACTGAGGAGGCTGAGACAGGAGACTCACTTGAACCCGGGAGGCGGAGGTTGCAGTGAGCCAAGATCGCACCATTGTCCTCCCGCCTGGGCAACAGAGCAAGACTCCATCTCAAAAAAGAGAAAAGAAAAAAAAAAGATGTCAATGGCATCTCTTGTCCCCACTTAAGATGTCAATCAAAACAGCACAAGCCATGCTATGTCGCATGACATGTTGTCTGTCCAGCCCAGAGCTTGTTGCTGATAGGGGCATGGGCTAGATTTTAAGAGAATATGGGAGTTGCTCTCTATTACCACCCTTAACATTCCAACCCTCTCTAACAGCCCATTTAGGATTTATCATACTGTTTTATCCAAACCTTTCTTGACCTGACTTCTATTTCAAGCTTCAACCACCTCTTGGGTCACCAACTGTCCTTATTGAGTTCCCCTAGTTTTCTGACTTAATGGCTGAAGATAATAAGTTTCCCTTACATATTACTCTCAAACCACCAAACTGGGATAGTTGCTACTCTTAGTGATAATGGTTGCTATTTATGAAACTTTTAATAGGGAACACACACCCTGCCAAGCACTTCATATAAATAATTTCATTTAAGAACACTACCAAGTAGGTGCTATTATTCCACCTTACACATGAGACTTGAAGAACTTTAGAGCATCTCCCAGGGTCACCCAGCTAGTGAGGGTTGGAGGTGAGATTTGAATCGGGGTCATCTGTCTCCGTTACCTGGAAGAAGGAAGGCCAAAGCATCGTGGCCTTTCACAAGTTGAAGATCCACGCTTTCTACCGTGGCCAGCCAGGTTTTTCCGTGACTAGGGTGGGTTTGGCAAGTGATGAGGGTCTGGAGTCATGTGGTGGGGCTGCAGGGACCAGGGTGTCTTGGTAACTACTGCTGCATTCACTTCAGGAGGAATGGACCAGGTCTGATTCTGCAGGATCAACAGTATGGACACCAGAGACTCTCTAGACATCCAAAGCTCTAATGGTGACTTGGGGAAGTTCACGAGGGCAGGGAAGTTGTCCCAGGTTAGAACGTGATGATTTCTATTTTATAAAAAAGAATAAAAAGAGGTGCTGAAGGCCTCGGGGTAGCAGAGTCTGAAAGGGTACAGGCCCATGGCCACTGCCCAGGGCTCCTGCTCAGGCCTCCTCACTCCCACAACTGCAGGGAGACCAGCTCCACACCCACCCACCTAGCAATGTCACACACCCACCAGGAGAGACCTAAACATCTTCCCCATCTTCCCTGGGAACTGGTCCCAAAATGTCCCCTTAGTAAGCAACCACCTGGAGAGGCCCAGGTCTACATCTGTTTTTAAAGGTCCAGTAATAAATAAACAAGGGAAGAAAGAAAGAAGAAGAAATGCAGAACAGGGTAACTGAAATTTGCATATATTTTTAAATGTTTATATTAACAAAATAACACCTTTTAACATGTAAAGCAATATAATTGTGCTAGCCACAAGATCATCGTAGGACTGAGAAAGAAATCCTAATTCTGAGAGCCCTAGAATTAATGTGATCCAGCCGGTGCATCCCTGCGACTGCAGAAGCCTGTTTGGAGTTAGTGTCAGTAGCTTTTGAAGCCTGCTGTGAATTGCCAGAATGTGTGACATGAGCCAAATATCACCCCCTTCCCTGCCACCGGCTCCCCTGGGATAGTCACTGCCATACGGAAAAAGAAGTTCTACTAGTTCTGGGCAAGATTTCCACAAACCACTTTGTCCCTTTCTGCTCTTCTTATAAAATAAACCATTTGGATCAACATCAGCTGATTTCAAAAGTCAAAATAATTCTCCCTTGTCCCAAAAGCAAGAGGGATAAGGAAGCAAGCATGGGAGGACCTTACACTCACGCCTTTATGTGTTTGTTATTTCATTGCTCTCACAACTGCCCTGGGATGCTGTAAGCATGATTCATCCTGTTTGTTTATCAGTTAAATTATTTGTCCGAGATGACACAGCGTCTCCAGGATTAGAACTCAGAGCCCTCGGCTGTGAAGCTTGAGCTCTTTCTTTTCAGTCTTCAAATTTGATTATGCCATGAAGCCACACAAAGCCCAGGAGGAGCCCGGTGAGGTTGGAGGGGGCCCCAGGCAGCCCCTCTCCTCCGTGCCCCTGTGGTGTTGGGGCAAACTTGGATCTTTCTGAATCTTTTAACTGTTTCTTTCTATTTCTGTTTTTGTCTCCTGGCTGACTTGCCCCACACTCTACTCCTTGCTTATGATACTTATTTTTCCATCCACAGCAAAACAATTCACATCAAGGTAATTGATGATGAGGCGTATGAGAAAAACAAGAATTACTTCATTGAGATGATGGGGCCCCGCATGGTGGATATGAGTTTTCAGAAAGGTGTAGTACCCTGTCCTCCACACTAACACTAACATTCTTCTCTCCTCTTCTGTTTCTTCCTCTCCAACCCATGTGTCTCCTTCTCCTCCTCTTGTCTTCCACCTCTCTGGTTCTCTTTCCCTTGTCTCCTCTCTTGCTGTCTCTTCTGCTCTCTTTTCACTCCTCCCTCTCCTCTGTCCTCTCTCTGTCCCCAGCTCTGTCCTAACACCGGCCAGCCTGACACATGGCATCCAAATGAGGGATGCTCGAGACCAGTGATAATTCTTCTGGGATGAGGAAATGAGTATGGGGAAAGAAAGGGCCAGAAAGTGGGGAGTATCATGTGAGGCTCTTGGCTTTTCCTGAATGGGAAAAAATGGATCAGATAGTCCAGCACCAGGCAGAAGAACAGCACTGAGAAACAGGCTCTCAGCACAGATTCCATGGAGCTCTTATTCTCAGGGCTAAACTTAGAATCCCAGGAAGTAGAGAATCAATGTATTTGAATTATAGTTCATTCTCCTCCAAAAGCAGGCTTTAGGAGCCTTCTTACCTGCCATGTTGCTACTATCAAGGCTTGTTTCTCCTCCTGAACTTGAGGAAGCTGAAAGTACAGGTTTGAGTTCCAGATCTAGATCAAGTACCCATTTGTCTTCCTCTGTTTTTCCTATTAAAAACGTCCAGGTGTGGAGGCAGAGAGTTAGAATAGTGGTGGAGATCATTGTGACCCGAATGGAAGCTTCCCCAAGAAGTCTATGGGGCTTCTCAGAGTGGATGGAACATTTGCCTTCAACTTCAATGACCCCATACATCCCATGGCCACCAATAGGCAAGTCAGGAAGATAGATCATAGTGTGATCTATGTTCCTGAATAGATCGTACTGTAGAGGAGGGAGCTGTTCCTTCCCCTGCCAATCCGTCCCTCATGCCCTCAAGGCCATGCCTGTGGTCACAGAGCACCCCAATCCCATCCCACAGCAGAGTTCCTGCAGCAGAAAAACAGGCTCATGCCTTGTAGACAGCCCTGGGGTCCCATATCTAGGGCCAGCAGAAATATTCCCCCAAAAATGCCTCTTGACAATCAATGAACTTTGTCTTTTGTCCACTGAGCAAGGTATAAAAAGATGTCAAAAGAAGGACCCAACAAGGTAATAAAAATGTACAGTCATGCATCACTTAACAATAAGGATGCATTCTGAGACATGTGTCCTTAAGCACTTTTGTCATTGTGGGATCATGATAGAGTTCACTTTCACAAACCTAGATGGTGTAGCCTACGACACATCTGGACTATGTGGGCCTGTTGCTCCTAGGCAATAGGAGCAATGTCACACACCTGTACAGCATGTGACTGTACTGAATACCGAAGCAACTGTAGCACAGTGGAATTTGTGATCTAAACATATCTAGACATAGAAAAGGTACAGTAAACATATGGTAGTATGTAGCCCTATGGAACCATGATTATAGATGTGGTCTGTTGTTGAGTGAAACGTTTTTATGTGGCATGTAGCTGTCTTGTAAAGTACACACACCACAAATGCACAGCAAGTTCTGTGCCCTATAAACCCCCTCAGGTCAGTCTACTACATTATAAATGGCAAAGCTGAGCACATCCACCGAATGTCAAAGGAACATCAGAGGATCTGAGGAGACATTGAGGTCAATGCTCTTTACCCTTTAGAGCATTTAGTTCCTAGGCCTTTCCCCCAATAACATCCCCCCCCAAAAAAAAAGAAAAAGGAAAACAAAGCAGAAAATAACAATTCTGGCTCACTAGTAGGACCTGCTGGCCACCATTGTGATTCCATGAAAGACCAGAAGAAACCACATAGGAAGAGCAAGATCCACATGTCAACATCTCCACATGACAAAGAGCCAGTCTTTGGAGGGGAGTGAATTTCAAGGAACCTTTGATCCCTGGGTGATTTGTTCTTAAAAGATGCTATGTTTTGTTAAGATACCTAGAGATGAACAGAAACCTCCATCATCTTGTGCCCGAGACCGATGATAATTCACATTGAGAAAGCCAGTTTGGGGACACATCACCCCCAAGTGATAGATGCCCAAAGGTGATTTCGAATTTGATGATTTACATCATTTTCTTTACATTTTCCCAGAAGTGCATCAGCTGTGAATTATAAAGGATTCCGATATCATATTGTGGTTAATACATATTTATTTTAGTTCCCACCACGGAGGCCTCCTATGAGATAAAGAATGTGAAAGATCATACAATTCTACCACCCTTTCTTTTCCTTCTCTCTTTCTCTCTCTCTCTCTCCTCTCTCTTCCTCTCTCTGGTTTCCCTTCCTCATAAATACTTTCCTTTTAAAATGTTCTTTCTGAAACTCACAATGGAAGTGAGTATAGACACAAAGAAGGGACACAAGCCCTGGGTTCTGTTGACATATTTCCTGTTGTGGGAAGACCCTGGGTCATTCCCAGTGGGTCAGTAATTTCCCTGTTGCCTAGAGAAATGCTGCTATTACCATGTGACACCCTGTGGAATGTGCTGCCAGACTCACTTCCTACTAACAACTGTTGGCAAGGTCTAAAATGACTCCTCCCCACCATCACCTGCCTTCTGCCTTCCCATCCCCTCCTGTCCTTCTGGCTCCCTTCCTTTGCTCACCTTTCCTTGCCTCCTGGCTCCCTGCCCCACTCACCCGTAAGAACAACTATGACCAAGAAGACAAGAAAAGCTAAGACCATTTATTACGTGAGAACACCACAATCCACCATGGTCCTGTCGAAAGCCACCATGGCGGGACTGGGCTGCATGTGCCAGGAGAGATGGGGAATGATTTTTAAAGGCTGTGCTCCAGGTGACCAACCAATCTACCGACCCAGTCGACACACTCTCTCTCTTGTTGTCCCTACAGGAAAACCATAAGGGTTAAAATAGTAGATGAGGAGGAATACGAAAGGCAAGAGAATTTCTTCATTGTCCTTGGTGAACCGAAATGGATGGAACGTGGAATATCAGGTGTGAGATTCTTTAAAAACAAAACAACAAAAAGAAAGAAAAAAATTAAAACAAACTGAAAAACAACAACGAAAAAGAAAAAGCAACTATATTTTTGTCTCCCTCCTTTTCTTCCCTTCTCCTCCTTTCTCTTTTTGACCAATGGATTTTTTTATTCTTTTCCCTCCTGTATTCTCGCTCTCACCCTGTTTCGGTATCATCTCTGCCTTCTCAGCCTTAGCTTATTCCAAATTCCTCCTTTCCCGCCCTCTGGGCAGCACTGCAGCCTCAACTCCTCATTACCCTAATGAGTTATGTCCCTGCTTTGCTACAATTTTACAATTATTCAATTGCCACCGGCCCCTGCACTCTCCTCCATGAGCCCCCCGCCCCCCAACTGTAACCCGTAAAAGAGAAAATTCCTTGGTGGGTGGGGAGGAGAAGAAAAAGAAAGGAATGTGATGTGATGCATGCCTGTGTCCCTTCCTGCCTTCCTCCCCTGCCACCCCTCACTCTTTAGCCTGGATTGAATGTGGGAGGGTCTGGGATGGGGGTTGGGGCCTGGGTTGCAATGATGCTTTGACAGTTTTCTGCTGCACTCCCCAACTTCCTTTGAATGCTTGGCAGGTTATTCACTTGCAGAGTGGCCCACAGGCCCTTCTGCCCTTCGAGGAGGTAAGTGTATTATCCGCCTATTTCACAGTTGGGCAGACGGTGGCATGGGAAAGTTTACCAATTGTCAGAGGCCACGGCTTCTGAGAGCTCTTGGAAAGAGAGTTGACTTCTGAGGTAATCATGCAATCTGGAATCCTGAGCTATTCTTCCTCCTCTGGGCATCCCACCCCATCCCATTCTACGTTTGTTCCTAGCCCAAGGTTGGGTACCTTCTTCAGGCTACTTTGGGACAATGCAACCTCTAAGCAGAAAATTGAGAGTTCACAAAGGGAAGGGAGTAGTTCCAGGTATGAAAATTCCCCTAGCCAGTGGGATCCAGAAAAGGACTGACATTGGGCAGGCCTGGAGTACCGACTTGTGGATTTTCAAACAGAAGAGACTCTAAATGATGCAGTTGGTGCTGATCCCTGAGGGACAGGTGTTGGAAGGTTCACAGATGTGTGCCTTTGCTTGGCACCTGCAAGTGAACATATGACTCAGATCCCAAGATAACCCTCATCCCACACTAGATAAGTGGCCTCATCTGCTTTCCTCAGGACATGCATCTGAGAATATCTGCCAGGGACTCATCCTTCAGGGGCTGATTATGTTGCAACCAGGGTAGATGTAAGGAAGGATTTCTTCCCTTGAAGAAAATGATTAGAATCCACTACTTTGAATGTGTTGGAGGCACTGATGTGGGAATGGTTAGGGTGCTCTTGGGAAGTAGCAAGAAGACATTCACCCTCCAATTCAGGAGCGATAGCACATGGAGCAGTGAAATCCACCTGTTTGTCCAAAAGGGGTGATCGTTCTGCAACTATTTCATATTCATGTGACAAAGAGAAGCATAAAACTTTCCACACAAGGACAGATCTAAGAGAATCAGCAACATTCCCAAAGGATCCTCTACAGGCCTTCTCAGTGTGATTGATCAGCTCTCGCTGTCTGCTGGGGACTCTCCTGCAGAGCTGACCACTTCTGTGCCTGCTCTGGTTTGGACACACCGGATGCACAAGGGGCAGAGCCCCTCTCCATCTTCCATTGCTGGTTCTCTTCTTGGCCACTCAATAAAATGTTGCCATCAGCCTGACTGCCAAAGAGTGCTGGAAGAAAGAAAATATCTCTGGTTCCATTACTTCCTACATTGTATTCTTGCCCAACTTCCAGTTTCCGCCGCCAAGAATATTCTCAAAAGTTGCCTCAGCACCTGCCCTACCTCATTCCCACCTCCCCTGAGCATTTATTCCACATATTTATAATTGGTTGGACGCAGCAGATACCCAAGGCCAATTGTAAGTCACCTTCATCAGTTTCCACAGTCCAAGCTACTTAGATGCAAATGAAAGCAGCACGAAGGATTGTACAGTGTACAGGAAGAAAGGCAGGGGCTCCAGACAAGGGGAAGAGACTGAAAGTCCAGATATGCCTTTATTCCACCAGGAAAGAGGCTCTTCTTTTATGCCTCCCTCAAAAATCTCTACCAACAGTAGGACAGAGAGTGACGCAAGATAAGCCTTGTGTTCTTCAGGAGACTAAGCCAAATGCAAACATCTATGGCTAATCCCCATTTGAGGACATCTTCCTGCTTTGCCCTGGATTCTTTGTCCAAGGAAATGTCAGCAACTCCATGATGGAGGGAGTAGGTAAGAAGACGAGGACTTCAGCAAGCTATCTGTGTGATGTGTCCCCAGATCTCCCCAGAGACCAGGATGCCAAGATGAACAGTGGCAATAAGAAATGCGTCAATTTCCCACCCACCTATTTTATTGTCTACGTTTGCTAGGGGGTTAATTTCCAGTTTCTTCGGTCCTTCCCGTATTTTGACATTAGACCATAAGGTGAAAGGTCATAAAATCTGATTGTCTAGAATCGGAAGCAAATGGAAAACCATCCAAATCTCCAGAATTCCCTGCTGTTCTCATAGTGAGAGACAGAACAGTGGAGATTGCTTTTCATTATCACTACTGCATGGGAAAGTCTTAGACATTCAGAACAGCGTAGTCTCTGCATGGCCAAAATGACAATTGCATTTTTTAAAAAAGACTGGATTTGAAATAGGAGACTCTATTTTTGGCAAACAAAACAGACCTCAGAGTTGAGATTAAAAGCTCTGGATAAGCTGGGGGATGAAACAAAGGGAAGGAAAAAGGGGAGACGACTGAATAGGAAACACAGTTGCCCTGGAATCTAGAAGTGGGCTTCTGAGAGCAACACTGAGCAACATAATCAAGGCTGTTGGGCCTGGCCCTGGACTTTGGAAGCCTTGGGGTGGAAAGGAAAGCTCTTCCTCTCTCAAGAATGGGGCCTGTTTGTTCCTCCTTTTTCCACATCCATGGGCTCATCTTGACAAGCTGCCCAGATGCTTCCTAATTACTCACAGAGCTACGCTCTTTCCAGTTTGTCCCTGGAGTGTCTGAGCAGGAATAAATGACTCTCACCTGACCCGGGGGATCAATACAGGAGAAAGTTCAGCTCCAGCTTCTCTCATGAGCAGCAGCAGAAAAAACACCCTCGAGGTATTATGTCAGTCAAAGCTGGCCTACCCAGATCTCGCTGACCCATCTGTAACTGCCGAGAGGAAAGTCTTGGATTCATGGAGACAATGACCAGAAAATGATGCAATCCAGCTGACTGCAGGCCTTCTCACTGTGCTAGGGATGGGCCAGATATTGGGGGACATGTATGAGTGAAAACCAGGGCAGCAGGAACCTTTCTGGAAGAGCTACCTTTATCTGGCCCACCTGTGTTCATTGATGTGCTGTGATCTCCCCTCCTGGAACTTGGGGGCCAGGAGGAGCTCTTCCATGCAAACCCCTGGAAGGAGCAGAATAAAAAAGCTCTTGCCTATCTATCTGTATATCTATCTATCTATCTCTATCGATCGATCCATCGATCTATCTGTCTATCTATCATCTATCTCTATCTCAATGTAGTGAGGAAGGCCATTGATCCATTAACCTTTGGAAATCTAGATGGGAGATACCTAAAAAAGTGAACTGCCTTGTTTATGTATCATGCAGACTCTGGATTCACATATGTTCTCAGTTGCTGTGCATATAGGATGATTGATCACAGGCTTGAGTTGCATTCCTACAGATTCTTAGAAAAAACAATTCACAGAGATGTCCCCTCTGGTTCTCCCCCAACACACACTTCTTCCTCAGCAATCTCTATCAGTCACCACTACACCAGGAATATGTGGCAAGCTTTTCCCAGACCTTTATCTGAGAGCCAAGGAGTGAGGGGTTATACTAAGATATCACAGACAGGATAAAGAAACAAGAGTTTCTTTAATTCTTAGACCTTAAAGTCCAAGAGAGTTTAGCATAAGTACAAATGCAAGGGCTAGAGACAAACTGTATCGGGTATGTTTTTAACTCAGTTTCCCAATCCACATAGAGACCTTACAATTGTCATCTCCCATCTATGTATAGCTGTTAGTATGACAGTCTCTCTGTTCCAGAATATCTGGACTCTGATTTAGCCTGTCCTTTCTGAAACAAAAAGATCACCCAACCAGAGAGATGCAGCACCATGAGACCTATAGAAAAGACAGTTGCCAAAAGAGCAAATAGCCAAACTTAATTAAATACTACCTTATGCAGGGACTTTGCTAAGCAGAGGTGATACAAAGTGGTAGGAGCCCATAGTCCTAACCTCCAGGATATGTCTATAGTAAAGAGAAATCATTCAAGAAAAACATTCTGCAGGACTTACCTTTTCACTAAGTCATTCTTTTAGGGGAAATCAAAGTTCTAGTCCACATGGTAGCTAGGGAGCCATTTGTAGTCATGGAAACCTTATAGGCACTGAGAAGCTGAGCCAGAGCTAAGTCATTAGGGATGAAAGATGTAGACCTGGCACTGTTCCACTCTTGCACAATGCTACCCAGTTCCTTGAGCTCCCATTCAAACCCCATGGTTATCTTTGCCACTGATGAGTCAACTACTCTGGCAGGGTTGCAACTTACACAGTTTTCATAACTGGATTCTCACTCCTTTTTTTACAGAATGGATGTGATAACCTGATATCCTACATGATCATGAGTGACCAACACACCCACTTAGTTCCCCATCCTCATTCTTCCATTCCTAGCCCTTTGGGTTGCCGGGAAGGCATGGGAGCAAATGCCCTCACAGGGCCTTGGTGCTCAGCAGCCTCTCCGGCTGCTCACACCTCTTGCTGCTCTGTGCATGCTCCAAAGGCTGCTTTTTGCATGTGGCTGCTAAGCTCTCATCTACTAAGCCCACTGCTTTCCTTATGCTGCCAGCAACCACAAAATCTGGGGATACTTTCAAGATGGGACCTTAATGCTCTTTCCTTTTCTTTCTTCCACTTGTCTGGTATCCATTTGCAAACAGCGCTCCTGTTATCTCCAGGTAAGAGGTGTCTTGTTCCCCTCTTTTCTTTTCACTTCTTGCCAGTGCCATTATTTGGTTTAAGACCAATGTCCTTTGATTTATGGAATAAGAACTGCAGACTCGAGTTAACCTGACAAGTTCTCAAGGACTGGGAGATTTATTTCCCCACATGAAGCAATTATGAGGAAGTAATCATGAGGAAGGCAATTCCTTGAGCACCACTTCTCTGTGGATATAAATAAAAGCATAGCTGATCCTCTCTGGGACCAGGAAGAGAAATTAAGCTTACCAAGAAGATGGTGGATCATAGATTTCTCCTGAGTCTTAATTCATCTGCCATCTCATGTTGTAGGGGAAGAGACCTTGAAAGTCAGAGCTAGAATCTCCTATTATAATTGTGATAGGATTTGAAAGAAAATACTTTAATCCCAAGGGATCCAGGGAAACATAACCAAACCTGCTGTGAGAATAGGAAAAGTAATTTTTAAAGAATCTGGAATTTTACCAGTTTTGGAGATCTTCCATCTCATCACAGCTGAGACTTAAACTGTAGAACTTTAGTTCATTTGTCATTGACCCTTAAAGTCCTATGTGCCATGAACAAGATGAATTAGGATGAGGGTGGGGGCAATGTTCTGGCTGGAAATAGACATTTTAGTGAATTTATTTTGGAGAGATTCTCATGCAGAATCTAGATGCTGTAGAGGGCATACACCTACTTTGAGAGTATGCTTGCATGAGTGGAAACCAATCATCAACAACATCCAACTTCATGAGCAGATATGAAAGCATTTTTAGCATATCTAGCACTATTATAACTCTTTGTGCAAGCAGAGTGGCCTGTACAAGACAGTTTCAATATACATTAAAAGAACATCTTACATTTCATCAGTTCTTTGAACACAGAAAAAAATGTTAAGGTCACTTAAGAGGCAAAACATCTTATAGAGTTCATTGGTATTCAAAGTCACCTACAGGCTACATCCTGGGTTCAGGAAGGGGTGCTGTACATAGTAAGGACATTTGCCTTCTGGGGGCCTTAAACAACAACAACAACAAGTGTAGGTAACTCCTACATTTTTATTTTGTGGAAAAAACAGTTACTCCAGCTTCCTTGGCCTTTTGCTTCTCTTTTATACCAACAAGATAAGGGCTACCCCCAACCCTCTGCTGTTCACTCTTCTCCCAGGGTGTTGATTTCATAGCATTGGGTCTTTCTTCTCCACTGCACTCATCCTCTTGCCTGTGAAGGTATGTAAGGCTTCTTTGTTCCAACTGTTTTCTCCACCCCCCACACATATATGCATTACAAAGACTGTGATTTAATTTAAATTTCCTTATACTTTTAACATATTTGCAAATATCAATAGAAGCTAAAATGAGGGAAAGGAAATGTGTCTTTTTCTAGCTCTTTTAATCTGTAAGCCTTTAATTTAGGAGTGCTTGATTAGCCTTTCAATCCATTGGAAATCTCAAATCCTGGTTTTAATTTTCCTAGGTGGACAGGCAAACATGATTAATGCTCCTGGTGGTGAAAGACAGAGAGCGAATATGTTCATCCTGAGCTACCCCACCAAGCTCAGGGGCCTTGCAGGAAGAGCACTAGCTGCATCAGTCTGTAGAGCGCTCACAACCTCCTATTCTTGTCTGGCCTGGAAAGCTCTTTGTCGTTCCAGTATTTGTTCAATCTTCCATTCTATTCACATTCTATCTCGCCCTTCCCAACCTCTCTTCCTTTTCCTAGAGCTGAGAGTTTATTTAGTTAGTCTGAATATCTAGATCACTTGCCTTTTATTCTCTTTACTTGAAATTCTGAGGAGTCACATAAACAAGTGATCAGAATCACTATGGTCCTTTAAATTAGAGGCTTATAATTCTCTTAAGAAATTAACAAAATTTGAATTTAAAGGAATGATCATGACAACAAATAGAAAAAGGCAGGAATTACTGCCAAGCCAAGAAAGTAGAAACTAGAATTAAGTTAAAGGTGTGTGACTCAATCAATTAACAGATATATACAGAATGCCTCTGTGGGACTGTGGGAGATCCAATGATAAAGGATTGGTTATTTGTCAAAGGAATTTTTGCAGAAAGCTAGATGGAAAGACTGTCACCACAGGGGTGGACAGGTCAGTGGGTAGATCAATATCCTGCCAGATGGATAAAGTGCTAGATTGATAGCTAGACAAGGGGTTAGACATGTACATCTATATGTCACTGGAGAGCTCATTATATTGATATAAAGTTATTGTATCATGTGTAAAGTATGACATGAGGAAATTGGGGAGGAAGGAGTGGAATGATACTGTCACTGCTAAGATCAGCATTGTGCTATGGTGCTTAAACCTGCAAGTAAAGGGAAAGAGTATGGAATCTGTGTGTCTTTTTCTAAGGGCTCTTTCCCAGAGTAGCTTGCAGTCTGGCTTCTAAGGTTGCTGGCCCCATAGCCAGAACCCTAGATTCAACCAGATTTACCTTCAGAATTAACTGATCAGAGACTCAAATTCAATAGACAAAATGAAGTCAGGCTGCTAGAGGATATCTGCTAACTTGGAAATATTCAGAAAGACATGGATCCTTGAGAAAATGTTTCCAAAAGTGGCCACCAACACTAGAGGCAGGACAGCACCACAGACAGCTCCCAAACATTTTGGGATTGCCCTCTGTGCTTGGTGCCAGAAACACTGAGCAAAACAGTGAGCTCAGGAAGTCTTCACACGCTCTCATACCATCGTCATGCAGGCCAACTAAGAAAATTCTTACATAAAATATAAGGCTTCCTGCTTGGTAACTTACACCCTTGGCTTATAGTGTTTTCAGTGAATTTCTTTCCTTGCAAACTTGAGAGCTGGAGTCTCAACCCTCCCCTTGCTTCACCAATTCCCCAGCTAGAGAGAAAAGAAGACCTTCTTGGCCTCTGACCCATTTTGTCCTTGAGATTATTCAAGGACTACAGGATTCCGCTGGGAGGTTTACTGTGTGGAATGAAAGCAATTAAGGAGCCGAATAAAAGAATTAATTGCATGTGAGAATGTGGACTTGGATGGGAAGATGTTTAAATGAGCTCTGAAAGAAACAAGCTGCCAAGAGCAATTTTCTAATCAAAGGGGAATAAAAAGATTCAATCTCTATTTCACTCTAATCCAGAAAATAAGTCTTCATGGAGAAGTGGTCTTAAAATGGACTCGCCAGTCAAAGTGGAAAAAAAAATGTCTAACTATTCACCATGAGAAGGGACCATTGGTAAATGTGTCAAGATGCTGTGAAACCAGTAGACCTTTCCTTTGAATAGATGTACTTCCGCACCTTCGAACTCTTACAGGAAGTGGTCGAACAAACAGGCCAACAGTTCAAAATAGTTCGAGGTCAAAAAATCTGGCCTTTCTTCCCAGTTCCCCAACATCTCACTGAATGTCTTGAGAAGTTCACTTGACGCTATTTCTCAGAAAACTTTTGGGTCAGGTTGACTACCCAGGTATAAAATAGAAAGAGCAATTCTTATCCCAGCCTGCAAGGCACATTCTCATGGTCTGGTTATAAAGTGTTTAGTACTTCATAAAAAGAGGCACTAAAAAATATATGAACCACCCATTCCCAAGCGTTGTTAGTTTTGTACCCACTGCCCATGCCTAATACTCTGATCTGTATCCTTCCAGGGAATGGAACAGGTGTTAAAATGAATCTGATTTTGTTTTGTTGCAGAGGTGACAGACAGGAAGCTGACTATGGAGGAAGAGGAGGCCAAGAGGGTAGCAGAGATGGGAAAGCCAGTATTGGGTGAACACCCCAAACTAGAGGTCATCATCGAAGAGTCCTATGAGTTCAAGGTCAGGCAATCAGTGTGGTCTAATTGAATAATAAATGAATTAAAGTGGGAGGCAGAAGACCTGGGTTTTTTTTTTCCACCTTCACTAGTGAATATGTGAAGCTGAAATTGAACAAATCACTTACCCACCCCAGGTCTCAGTTTCTCCACTTGTAACATGAAACGAATAGGCTGGCCATTTGTACGTTAGGAATATTGTGAGGAAACATAACACAGAAGGTGAAATGAATGGGCTAGAAAGGCCCGAGATGTACTATCACTATCGTTTAACTGCATTTTTAAAGCAAAAATAATAAAACTCACTACTACAAGGCAAGATATATTAACATCATTATCCGTATTCTCTATTGTATTACTCTAAATAGCCAATTTCAAAAGTCACAACCAGGTCAGGCAGTGGGTGACTCACACCTGTAATCTCACCACTTTGGGAGGCCGAGGTAGGAGGATCACTTGTGCCCAGGAGTTTGAGACCAGCCTCAGCAACATAGGGAGACCCCCATCTCTACAAAAAATAAAACAAAATAAAAACTATCTGGGTGTGCTTGTACGTGTCTGTGATCCCAGATACTCAGGAGGCTGAGGTTGGAGGATGACTTGAGCCCAGGAGGCAGAGGCTGCAATGAGCCATGATTGCACTCCAGCCTGGGTGACAGAGTGAGACCCTGTCTCAAACAAAACTAAACTAAACTAAACTAAACTAAAAGATTACAACCAAAAACAAAGGGAAATAGAAGGATTGCTTCAAAAGAGACTGCCCAAGGCCATTCCGTGCATAACTGTCAGGACACCCTGATGCAGGGCATCTTTCATTCCTTTGAAGAACCAGACTCCTCATTGGTTCTGAGCATTCTAACCTCATGATTCCAAGTTTTTCTCTTCCTAACAGACTACGGTGGACAAATTGATCAAGAAGACAAACCTGGCCTTGGTTGTGGGGACCCATTCCTGGAGGGACCAGTTCATGGAGGCCATCACCGTCAGCGCAGGTGAGAAGCATCTCAGGCTGGCCTTGCTGGGATAAGCAGGCAACCTCTGAGAAGGAAGCGTAAAGGCACATTAACAGCCCACCAGTCCCTGGGAAGGCCTGTGCGTTCAGTCGTCTTCCCAGCTCTAGTCCTACATGCCTACTGATTCACTGGGCCACTGTGGAAAAGAATCATGGTGCGACTGAAAAAGCATGGCTATCTCTAATTTCAAATCCTTGTTCTGCTGTGTGAACTGGAACAATGTACCCTCTCTGACCTCAATGTCCTCATTCCAAAGGGGAACTGTTGCTACCTTTCTCAGAAAGGTAGAAAGGTACAGAGTCTTGTATAAAATACAAACTCAATAAATTCTGATTTCCATCATTCTTTCTTTTCATTTGCTTGGTCCCTCTCTTCTGTAAAATGCAGGACGATTCTGATTCAGAGATGCGGGAGTTAGGAGTTTAGAAAATATTTTGCATCAACTCTCCGACAAAACACCCTTGATGATTCCAAACCACTCCCTGTGCATTTACTGACGGGCCCCCTCTGTAGCGGCCCCCAGCACAGCCAGGAGTCTCAGCAGCCTGCAGATGTGTTAGAACAGGGATGGAAAGGGGCTCCCAACCACCGTTACTATCACCTCTTAGCATCCCCGAGGCCTTCTTGCACGGCCGAGCACTACTGGCCTTGTCTTTTTTTGAGAGGCTTTGTTGTCATAGCAACCCCCAGGGTCATATCCCTAAGGCCCCAGAGCCAGAGCAAAAGGACAGCAGGAAGAGAGGTTTGCTGCTGCTGCTGCCCCACTTTTCTCATCGCCTGCTTTAGATCTTTCCAGCTCCCCCTGTGATGACCTGACTGTGCCCCTTGAGACAATAAGCGGAATGTAGGCCACATCATCTACCCCTCTTCTTTTACAAAGGAGGCGCCTGAGATTCAGAAACAATAGATGATTGACCCCAGCTCACAGATTTTCTTCATGGCAAAGCCAGAATGAGAACCCAAGTGTTCTGACTTCTACTCTTTCGAAACCCAGCTTCTACTGGTTATGCCAAAACATGACAGATGTTGCCCTTGGCAAGGCAGAAGCATGCCTCAGTACACCCTCCCCTCCAGGGCTGCTGAGTGGGCAACTCTGCTCACATTTCCTGGCAAGGACAATCAAGGCCCATCCCTGCTCTGCTCCATGAGGTATTTGGAGGATGGCACTGGCTCTGCTGTATATTCTCATGATCTGGAATGACAGTCATCCCTCAGGGGACAGATAATGACCAGAACCACAATGGTTATTGCAGCA
The DNA here is from genome assembly GCA_963573385.1 of Cacajao melanocephalus. Classification (NCBI taxonomy): domain Eukaryota; kingdom Metazoa; phylum Chordata; class Mammalia; order Primates; family Pitheciidae; genus Cacajao; species Cacajao melanocephalus. The sequence goes on along the minus strand of CAUYLG010032723.1, from coordinate 40,093 downwards.
GTCAGGTCAGAAAATTTGAGGGGAGCCCAACTGGCGTCTGGTGAAGAGTGGCCATACTGAGCTGATTTCACTTTTCTTTGCCTAGAAAACCAAATGCAGCCTGTGAATCCTCCTTTCTTTCTGCTCCACTATCTTGTCCCTCTTAATCACCTACTTTCTTCTCTTCCTTATTCCCTGATCCTCTCTCTCCAACTCTACCTTGGTGCCCTGTATTCCATTGACCAGTGAGGCAGCCCAAATTGTTTCCCAGCTGTTTTCTGGCACCCCAGTCCTGGCCCGCACCAGCTGCCCAGAAGATAGCTAGAGTCCCCTTCGATCGGATGATGCCTATAATGTGGGTTGGGCTTGACTTTCTCATGAATGAATCTCATGAATGAATCTGACCTTACTACCCTTTCTCTTGCCTGTTTATCTTGCCTCCAGCAGGGGATGAGGATGAGGATGAATCAGGGGAGGAGAGGCTGCCCTCCTGCTTTGACTATGTCATGCACTTCCTGACAGTCTTCTGGAAGGTGCTGTTTGCCTGTGTGCCCCCCACAGAGTACTGCCACGGCTGGGCCTGCTTCGCCGTCTCCATCCTCATCATCGGCATGCTCACCGCCATCATTGGGGACCTGGCCTCACACTTCGGCTGCACCATTGGGCTCAAGGATTCAGTCACAGCTGTTGTTTTCGTGGCATTTGGCACCTCTGTACCAGGTGAGAGTGAGAGGAGCTTGAATCTGCAAAGAGGATATGACCTGGTTCAAATGACCCTTGCCCTCCATCTCGTTATCTTCCGCTCTATCTCGGATCTGAACTTAACAGAGCTTCTACCCTTAAAGTGCACAAAAGTCAATCAAAGAGATGAATAATGATATTAGTAATGACAGCTAATATTTCCTGAGCACTTTCAACGTGACAGGCACCACGTGTGTTCAGGAATTTACACGTTTTCTCCCTGTAATGATCCCCAAAGCCCTATTAAATAGGGTACGTTACTATCCCCACTTCACAGACAAAGAAACTGAGGCTTAGCTACATGCCCAAGTAAGTGGTCCAATTTCTTAACCTCCATATTATGTGAATAGGCCACAAACAGTGCAATTAAAATAATGTAGATATTGTTCTCCATCTATTTACCTCTGGCGATCTCTGAGAAGCTAAAGATTAGCCAGCTTAAAGATATCAAAGGAGAAATGCCCACATACATTCTTGGCCTCCTCTACTTGGAAGGACACTGTGAGTACAAAGTATCTCCTAGCAGAACAGGCAAAGGAAGCTGCACAGCTTTTATCTTTTTATAGGATGAATTACATACTCTCTTTTTCTTAGCAACACTCAGAGACAAATAGGAGCAGACATTCCTTTATTCATTGAACAAATGTTTACTGAGCCCCTATTATGCCTGTTATAGTATTGTGCTGGTTTCTGGGACTATAATGAAAGGCAAGATACACATGCCTCCTTCTCCACGGGGAGTTTATAATCTAGTGAAGGAGACAACACTCAACTAATACAATTAAAGTTATCTGGATAAATCCTATGAAGAAAAAGAAAAGGTACTGCATAAGGACAGAAGCTGGGCCTGAATGTCAGAGTTAGCAGGTAGAGAGGGGCTGCACTAGCCCAGGTTCCTTACTTAATTCGGTTAGGTGCTTCGGGGCTTCTGAACTCTGAACATCTGCCACGGAGCTGGCATCCCAATTGCCCCAAAAAGAAACAGAGGGCATCCTCCTGCAGGAAGGTTAGGCTGAATCTCATCAGACAGGACTCTGCTTGCTGGACCAAGGGAAATCCTTTTTGTACCAACCAAACATATCCTTCAGGAGAGTAACTAAATCCACATTATGCTCTAGGAAAACCTCTTTCCAAAACCCCAGCACAGGCCAGTGGGATTATTTGTCCGTTAGTGATGCAAGAGATTTAGCTATTGTGGAAATGCATCAGGAGGTTGGAAATTAGATGGATGATCCCCGAAAGGCCTGTGGATGAGATGCCTTATGATCTCTGTTCTCCAGGCTGTGGGGAACCTGAACTATTAGAGGGGAGGGAGGAAATATGGGGGAAAGCATAGAGGTGGGAAGAAGTGTCAGAGGATCAGAAGAACAAAAACAAACCAAGGCCATAGGCAAGAAAGGGTAAGAGATTTTGTCTGGGAGATCTAAAAAAAAATGGCAACAATGAGGCAAGCCAGGCAGATACCTTTAGACACCTCCAAGTCTTTGCAATTGGTCCAGACAACAGCTAACAGCATTTGAGGCTTTGAGAAGGTTATCCTGTGATTCACTGATCTGATTTAGTGGCTTTGGCTAAAGCTCTTCAGATATAGTTGATGGTATGGAAAGGTCCTTACATGAGGGCGTTAGGGTCAAGTCTCTTGCTAACATCCTATGTGACCTTGGGTAAATTCCTTGACCCTTATTTTTCTTACCTGTAAAATAAAAGGATTGGGCTAGATGTCTCTGACAGTCCTCCTTGTGCCTACAATCTGTGCCAAGATCTAAAGTCAAACACCCTGCAAGGCCCTGTGATACACATATAAACCACAGAGACAGAGCCTCGTCTTCGCTGAGTCCACAGCTCATCCTGCATGTCCTCATCATGGTTCCCCAACATGTCCTCTGTCCCCAAACTCCATCACCCTGCCCAGTGCTGAGTTAGTAGGCATTGCTCAATAACTCTTGGTGGTTCATGAGTAAAGGCCCCATATGACAGTTACAATCAGGCATCTACTCCAAGCAGCTTCCCAGGGCATCAAGGGTCCCCGGGGAGATGTTGTGGGATGCCAAACCTCCCTTTTACTTTGTCAGTAAAAAGTACTCAAAGGAGAACAATAAGCCCACCCTGTAATTATCAGAACTGGAAAAGTCCTTCAGAATCTTTCGGATCACTGCAGATGAGGAATGGGAAGCCCAGCCCAGGGAGGCGACCTACCCAGGGCCAAACAGCTGTCTTGTGGCAGAGTCAGGAGAAGACCCCCAGCCCTTGTCTCTCGTTCCTGGGCTCGGCCCACCAGCTCAAGCTACTTTTTGGGAATACTGGGAAGACAGGCCCTGCACACCTTAGCCTCCCGCCGGCTCCCATGTGTCTCTGTCCTTTTCCAGATACGTTCGCCAGCAAAGCTGCCGCCCTCCAGGACGTATATGCAGACGCCTCCATTGGCAACGTGACGGGCAGCAACGCCGTCAACGTCTTCCTGGGCATCGGCCTGGCCTGGTCCGTGGCCGCCATCTACTGGGCTCTGCAGGGACAGGAGTTCCACGTGTCGGCCGGCACGCTGGCCTTCTCTGTCACCCTCTTCACCATCTTTGCATTTGTCTGCATCAGCGTGCTCTTGTACCGACGGCGGCCGCACCTGGGCGGGGAGCTCGGTGGCCCCCGTGGCTGCAAGCTCGCCACGACGTGGCTCTTTGTGAGCCTGTGGCTCCTCTACATACTCTTTGCCACTCTAGAGGCCTATTGCTACATCAAGGGGTTCTGAGCCACAGAACAGAGCCTCTGGCAGGGCAGGCCCAGAACTTCTCCTAAGAGAAGGGCACTTCCCCACCGGTGACCTCTCTGGGCTGTGCAGCCCTGGAGAGGCAGCATCAGGACCCGAGCCCCAGGAACTTCACCCGACTTAGGCCCTGGCAATGAACTGAAAGGACAAAGTCTTAATCAAACAATGGAGGAATCACCCACTTTACACAGTATTTAATTAAATACAAACAAATAACAGCAACACATCCACCTCCACCCCATCTCGCCCTCATATCCCTGACCCGAAGCAAAGGTCAGAGCCTTTCACCTCCTTCTGTTCCACCTTCTGATTATTCCTTTGCCTCTCATTTCTTTGGAGGCAGAGTTTCTCCTGTCTGTCCAATTCCGTAAGTCCTATTATCTCACTCAGCTGACGAGATGTGAAAACGAGTCACATTTATGTGGCTGGGGTGGGGTTCTTTTTTCATTGTAATCATTATTGCAGTTGCTTTCGTTTTGCCATTAGGTTTTGCTTATTGTTTTGTTTTGTCTTTTCTTTCTGAAGTGAGTGAGAAAGGTGCCATGAAGGAATTCCAGGTCTGAGCCAACAGAGAGAAACATGAATTTACAGACACATGCTCTCCCGCCCTCTCTTGGCTCCATCAAGATCCAGTTCCTCATCTCCCTGTTTTCTCTGAGTTCTTGGGAGGCAGGATCGTGTTGGGGTAGAAATAAGCTTGCTCACCCACGCAGGGTACTAAAGATCTTACAGGAGCTTCAACTGGAGCAGGAGGAGCTTTTTATGCTTAAGTTGAATCAAGTCAAATACAAAAAGCAATTGTCCCTCTCTACCCAAGCCTTTCCAATTCTATGTGTCTTTGTGTCAATGCCCACTTGTACATCCTTTTGCAGGAAGACCCACTAAGTGGGAGAGTTGGGACAAAAATAGGAATGGTGTGTGATGACAAAGGGCTTCTGGAAGAACAAAAGGGATACAGGCCTTCTTGAGTATCTTTGGCTTTGTACCTGAGGCAGGAGAGAAGAGATATCCAACCAGTGAGATCTTTAAGTGAAAAGTTTATATTTTAAATGTCAACATCCCAAGAAATGTCAGCTTCACCACTCTCTCCCTTCCTAATGCTCTGTACAAAGAGGGCTGACTATATTTCTTGAAGTGGTGCAAACACTTAGAGGTTTATAAGAGAACAAGGGGCTCCCTTTACCTCTTCTGGTCCCTCAGGTCACATATGAAAGCATTTTTACAAGATAGGAACTGGAATTCCTCGATTTCTCCCATGTACCTGCTTGTTTTTAAACTTCATGAAGCTCTTTTGCCAGCCTGTGGGGTCGTTCTTGCTCCAGTAAGAGGAATCTTAGTTGTTATAATCCCATGGAGCCTGGGTTTTTAGAAAAGAGATCACCGTGCCCTACAGACCTTTTCCCAACAAATGAGGGAAAGACCTGGCTTTAAACACACACACACACACACACACACACACACACACACACACGGACATAAGACATCATCACAAAACTGCCCACGGATCTTTAGGCTTTCTGCATTGACATAAATACATTTTCTAAGTGGGGGGGAAGAAATTAAAAAACACCTGTTTAATTTTAAACACATTTTTTAAGAAAAAAATAACTAAAAAAGAAACAGTGCTCATGTCATAAGCTATGTTGACAGTTGCCAGTGGAAATGTTGGGTTGGTTCAAAAAAAAATAATAAAAGCTATACTTATATCTCTCTACATACAGCTTGCTTCTCCCAGTGTTTCTTCAGTGAAAGGTCCAGGGGGCCACCCTGGGTTTCTTCTGTGGAGACGTGACTCGGGTGAAGGTGTCATCTCCTCTCACACTCAGGGTCCAACATGTCAGACCCAGTATATTTTAAGCAAAAGTACTTCAGGGAAATGCCACTTGTTAAAACCTGGACTTTGCAAAGTTAGAAGATGTAAGTAGCAGGAAGAGCTATGGTAATTACGGAGGAAGGAGGTTTCTGTATCACAAAGGCATGGCAGTGCAAGACTCCCTCTGGGAAAACAGTGTCCTGTACCTATTACTAACAGACATCTCTTCACTCATTCATTTACTCATCATTAATCCAAGAAACAATTTAGGAGCATGTTTAATATACTGAATGACACTCTGGTGATACAAAGAAAAAGAAGACATAGTTCCTGACCTCAAGAAATTAACCATCTAGGCCAGGTGTGGTGGTTCCTGCCTGTAATCTCAGCACTTTGAGAGGCTGAGGTGAGTGGATAGCTTGAGCCCAGGCATTAAAGACCAACCTGGCTAACGTCTCTCCTAAAAATTTAAAAAGCCAGGTGTGGTGGTACATTCCTGTAATCCCAGCCACTCAGGAGGCTGAAGCATGAGAATCGCTTGAACCCAGGAGGCAGAGGTTGCAGTGGGCTGAGATTGTGCCACTGCACTCCAGCCTGGGCAACAGAGCAAGACTCTGTTTCAAAAAAAGAAAAAAAAATAAGAAAAAAGAAACTCACAGTCTACATGGGGGAAGTGATCCAGAAGCCTGCTAAACTCATTCAAAGAACAGGGGCAATGCTCTGAAGGCCCGGTGGGAGGATATTGTGGAACCCAAGGCAGGAAGCACAGCCAGGCCATAGAAGCCTGAAAGCCATCAGGAACTGAGCCCACTCTCCCCACTTCTCTCAGGCCACCTGGTCTCTCTCACCCTTGCTTCCTTCTGCCCGTTTGGCTCATCCTCTTCCTTTATTTCCCAAGGTGCTTCCTCTGATTTATTTTCTTACACACAGCCCAGCACAGTCACCAGCCCCATCACTATATCATGACCTCACAGCTTTGATCATCACAATGAACTGGAACTTCCCTCTTTTCCTCTGAGCGCAAATTCTCGATCGAGAGGATATGGCCAACTCCCCATCTCCAGAGGGCTATTCTGAGAAGGCAGAATCCTTTGTAGAAGACTGTCACAGTGTTGGAGTGCCTGTGGATTGGGTGCTTTGTGTCAAATCTTCACTCCCGGTACAATAACCCAGGTGCAGAGAGGAAGATGATGATCACTTTGTAGGTACTAATGCCCCTTCCAAAAGCCAAGTGATGAGAAGGGGTGGATGACACATGTGGGTACCAAGGTGCAAATGCTAATGGCAGTCCTATTCCCTGAGCACTCTAAGAGTGATTTAAACAGAGTGCCATGGGAACACAATGGAAAGAAACACTAACTCAGCCTGGAAGAACTGGGAAAGACTTCACCAAGAATGTAACATGTAAGTAGGATCTTGAAGGAAGATGAGATTGTGATTTACTTTGGTAAGGGGCTTCATACTGAAGGATGGACAAAAAGTGAATAGCATGTTCAAAGGCACAAGGGTGACGCAGGACATGGCACAGTCATGGAATGATAGCAGTCAGCATGGCTAGAATAGAGTTGAAGATGGAGGCTAAGGGTAGGTGGATCCTAACTGTGGCCCCACTGTGCCCCACTGTTAGGCCCACTTTTGGCCTAAACTTCTGGCCAAAAATGGGGCTGAGAGAGCAGCATCAGGAATACAGTTCCTATCATGGAAGCTGAGAAGGAGATGGCAATGGGATTTGTGAGTGAAACAGATTAGCACACAAAGCAGGCAGCGAAAAAGGTTGGACCAAAAACCTCATTCAGTTTTTTTGCCAGCCAGTAAGTTAAAATTTTTTTAAAAAAAATGCCTTTTAGCAGATTAAATGGTAGATGCAAAATCACAAAATCCATTTGTGCCCATCACTCCCCTTTTCTGAGTCTTTTCTGGGCTATCTAGGTGTTAGGCTTTGTCAACACAGAAGCTGGAGGAGAGTTGAGGAATGCATCCCAGGAATCTGAAGCCCTGGGTACTAGTTTAGATGTCCCCACTAACTATCCATCTTCTCTTTGGATCCATCTTCTCTTTGGATCATAATTTCCTGAACCATGATTGAGGTTTTCATAAATGACTTCTGAAGCCAATTACCTCTAGCTTTAATACTGTGGTCCTAGAACATATACAAAAGCAGGGTGTGCACACATGCATGCACACGTGCATGTACACAATCAAACCGCCTGGCTACCTTAATCAACACACCATTGTAGATGGCCCTTTGCAACTCTTTGCCCCTCTGGCCTGTGTATTCGTCAATATGAAGAAGACTTTGTTAGCCATTGTGCATGTGATCATTTTCAGCACTTCTTACTAATTGAGCCACAATATGCCCATCCCTTTGGCTCATTTATCATTAGGGTAATATTAGCTCCTGTAATAAATAAACCCCAATACTTCAATGCTTAGCAAAACAAAAGTTTATTTCTCACACCCGTAATAATCCAATCAGGATGTTCTTGGTCAGCAGGTGGCTTTCTTCCATGTGATGATTCAGGGACTCAGTTTCCTTCTATTTTGTAACTCTGTAGGCCTCTGGGAACCTGGAGTGTTCTTCATCTAGCAGTAGATGGAACCAAAATTAGAAAAAGCACACACGCTTCTAACTACCTTGGCTTTGAAGTAGTGCTCATTATTTTGCTCATATTCTGTTATTAGTAAAAGCTGGTCATTTCAACCCGCTCACATGCAAAGGAGACTGGGAGGTATCATCCTTGGTGGGCAGCCACTTCCCATTGACCATTCTAGACTACAGAAGGATGAAATGTGTATGAATGTTTGCCTCTGCCACACTCCCTTTGTGATTAAAGATAGACATGTTTACTCTTGATGGCCAAGAGCAATCTGACCTATGTCTGTGGATTTTCATGGTTTATATACAGCTTTTCATATACATGTGTTTGAGTCTGATGAGAACCACAAGTGGTAGATTTTTAATTAACAAAGTTCTGAGATGTTAGATGATTCCCTAGGAAAATGCAGATAATAAGAGGCAGACACAAACACAGATCTTCTGATTCCAAATTCGTTCTTCCCAGAATATTATGAACCCTTGTGACAAACACCAGAACAAAGAATGAAACTTACAGGAAGCTGGATCTAGCCAGCGAGAGAGTTCCACAGACAGGCAGCCAGGATCCAGGGAGGGAAGGCGAGAGAAGCCATTCAGCAACTGGTTCTCTCATCCTCCCACAGTTCCTTTCTCCTCTCCTTTGTCTCCATTCTTACTAAGTGAGGTGCTTCCTCTGGGGGCACCTGAATGGACGGTGTGCCAGTAAAAGCCAGGGGCAGACTGATGGATATTTCCAAAAGAGAAATTGAACTGTGATAAAGTGATTTGGATCAAGGAGCCTGATTACAATTTTTGATGGAGAGTCATCTGGCCCCAGGAAGGGGATGATTCAAAAGACATCTTGGGAAAGGGAATCCAAAAGAAAGACTCCTGGAAAACTGCCCTGGTAGGTGTGTTATATGGCATTTATGGCATTTTCAGGAGGGAACAAAGGAGAGGGGAAGTCAAACTGACTTTGTGAAAACTAAGATCAGCCTTTACTAGTAAACTTGAAGGTAATTCGTTATTCTTTTCTTTTTTCTTACACTTTCACGGAAGTGTAATCAACAAATAAAAATTATATATATTCAAGGTCTGCAATATGATGTTTGGATATTTGTTTATATTGTGAAATGGTCACCACAATCAAGCTAATTAGCATACCTGTCCCCTCATATAGCTGCCCTTTTTTGTGATGAGAATGCTTAAGATCTACTCTCTTAGCAAATTTCAAGTATTTAACACATTATCATTAACTGTAGTCACCATGCTGGACATTAGGTCTCCAGAACTTGTTCCTCTTGTAACTGCAGGTGTGTGCCCTTTGAGCAACAGCTTCCTCTCTCCCCACCCATGCCCTGGTAACCACCCTCCTACACTCTGTGTCTATGAGTTCCAACTTTGATAGATTCCACATATGAGTGAAATTATGCTGTAGTTGTGTTTTCTGTGCCTGGCCTATTTTAAGTAGCATAATGTCTTCCATGTTCATCCATGTTGTCACAAGTGCCAGGATTTCTTTCTTTTTTAAGGTCAAATAATACTCCATTCTATGCATATTATGTGTGTGTGTGTGTGTCTACTCATTCATCCATCAAGAGACACTTGGGTTATTTCCACATCTTGGCTATTGTGAAGAATGATGCATAGAACATGCATATACAGATGTCTCTTTGAGATGCTGATTTCATTTCCTTTGACTATATTCCCAGAAGTGGGATTGCATCATTCTTGCTTAAAAATCTGGAAAGGAGTTGTAGCCCAAGGTAAACGATTCTGGTACCACAAATCTTTAGATTCTGATTTCTAATCTTAGTCCTTTCTGCTATTTCTCAAGTTCTGTCTAGCTTCTACCTCAGCAAACACACAATGGGAGTGGTTGTCATTGTCATCTTTACAAACTGCAGATTGCATCAATGGGATTGCTTCTACTGTGCATAACTATTCATTTCTTTGCTACGATCGTCACCTCTGACCGAGTCCTCTCTCAATCAATTTCTCCTTCCATGACTGTAGGGCAGATGTTAAAAACTGGTGGCCGGCAGACTTGATGTGTTTGATTCTTACAGTGCTTTTTCAAAACTGGAGTAGTTGTCAATGTTTTAAAACAGAAACATATTGTGTAAAAATCTGGATTTTGGCTTCTCTGGTCACACTGGGTAGGCATTCCCATGAGGCAACAATCCAGTGGAGCTGCTAAATTGTCACCCTATCTATGTACACAGTATTCACGCTCTCAGATTACAAGAGTTGCTACCCAACCCATGTCTCTTATTCATGTGACAAGCCCGATCCTGAAGCCATTTGTACACCTGACAGCTGCTATGGATCGAGGATTGAGATACTGCATTTTGGCTTTTGCGTGTTGGTGCTTGCCTCCAGCATTCTGTGGGGTTTGGAGCCCAGATCTACTATTTTTACCTGTTGCAGAATCTTAAACAATTGACTGCCTCTCTGAGCCTCAGTTTCCCTAATCCAACAACACAGCGTTGCAACAATTAAACAAGTCATTCGCAAGCCAATTGCCATAGTGTTTAGCACCTTCCATACACTCTAGAAATGTTAGACTTGAGTGTTAAGATTTGGAGACACAGTCCAGGGACACCAAGACCTCCATGTTAGGTGAACCTCTAGACATGGTGGAGAAGAGAGACAGGCATATTTGGTATCAGAGAAAGGGTGACATGGAAGAGGCAGCAGGCCAAAGGAGTTCATTCATGCTAATAAGTAAGTGAGGTAACGGTGGGCTTAGAGAAGAGGGTGAAGCTTTGGGAGAAGTTAAGCCATCTGCCCAAGGTCATTCCACAAGTAAGTGGCATAGCTGGGCTTAATATGTAAGTTGAGCATTATCTTCATATGCACCTGCTCAGTAGATAAGAAAGTTAGTATTTACTGTCAGGGTAATGAAGAAGAAAGCATAGATCACGAGTAGGATAACTTGTCTGGTTTGCCCAGGACTTGCCTGGTTTTAGCACTAAAAGTCCTGTGTCCCAGGAAATCCCTCAGTCCTGGAAAACTGGGACTGCTGGTCACCCTAAAAATATTGAGTCTTACAGAGCTAGTAAGAGGTAGACACCTTACATGTACCTTCTACTCAGTCGTGCTGCCATATTTTCCAGCCATTCCGTATCCTGTTACCCTGAGCCAGCATCTCAGTTAGATGAGGTGCTTTCCCTCATAGGATAAGCCAAACTTTCATTCCCACAAGATTTGAATTCTTGGCATGTTGCTCAGTTTTCCATGGACCAGTACTTTTGAGTAAGGAATTGTGAAAAGGTACATCACATGAATTCTTAAGCTGCAAACTCAGTCCTTCATATTCTTATTATACAATTTCCTCCAGGTAATTAGGACAATCATCTCACCCAGTTCATGGACACTAAATGACTAGGAGCCAGCCTCTGCTTCTAACTCATCAGAACCAGAACTGTTCCTTGGGGGAAGCATTTCTCCATTGGTCATTGGGACTTCCAAACCTGCTGAGACCAAAGCTATAGAAACAAAAAGTGAGATTCTTCAAGAGGGTTATTAGGCATAATAATGAGAGGCATCATCCATCTCTACCCCTTAGTCTGCAGAATTATGATCCCATCTATGGGTAGATAACACTACATATTGGCCCCCAATTACAGCATACACTGCATTCAGTATGATAGCATCTTAATATAACAAGGTATTATCTTCTAGCTGATGCTGTAACTGAGCCTGAATCAGATAATTCCACTTTTGGGTAATGGGAAAAGTGGTAAGACCAGTGACTCCGGTCAGACAGTGTTGTGAAAAATATCATTGCAGTGGATAAAACATTTGAAGTCCATAAATGGACATGCTAGCAGAAACACCATGGGCAAGAAAGGCAAATTCTTACCCAGAATATGAGTCTATCCTCTGTGAGGACTGACTGCTACCTTTTCCATAATGACAATTGTCCAATGAAATCAATCTGACACCATAAAACCCCCTGGCCTTCCTGGGAGATATTGCCATGTCAGTGGCTCTTCAATTGCTTCTGCTGTGAGCAGGTCATACACTCATCAGTGGCAGTAGCCAAATGGGCCTTGGTGAGAGGACAGTCATGCTGTGGAGTCCAAGTACAGCCTCCATCCCTGCTGACATGCCATTTGGTTCATGGATCCACTGAACCAGCATCAGGGTTGCTAGAGAGATCAGCCAACTAATATTAACGACAGTCATAACTCATGACAGCATGAGTCATATTGAGAACATCTACCACCATGGTTGCTCTCTGATAGGCACTTGTGTGGGGCACTATGGGCCCCATTCCACACATGGAATTCCTAAATTCCTAATTTTTCTTGCCACCAATTAGCTTCAAGTCCTCAATAAGGCAGTCGCCCATCATCTGCTGCATGAGTTGGCGTAGATCCATGATTCAAGCCCAAGTGGACCATTCAATGTACTGCTTGAAGTTCTGCCCACTGGGAAGATTTCCATCCACCACAGTCTTTGAGGGTCACCCGTGAGTAGGGCTATAGAATGCACCGTCCACTTCTGGCTGGTGCTGGCATACTGTGCAGAATTAGGTTCATGCTTTTTTCTCATTTATTCACTGGTCAGAGGGAATTCCCCATGAAGTCAAAGTATGGTTGAGGGAAAGGCAGCAAAGCTGTTACCTGGAGTTACCACAGGAGTCAAAACCACCTGTTTGTGCAGGTTACTGGTGCCTTCTTGACCAGACAGGGCTGTTTTCCCTATATACGTACCATTTCCATTTTGTAATGGAATATTTCCGAGCAAGCTCAGTTTTATAATTTAAGGGATAAGGTACCCAGTTCTACATGGGTAGGTTAAGTCATATGTTACTTGGTGTTACTCCTTCCCTGCTTGTGTCCTGAAGAGTCCTAATGGGGTTGAGCATTTAATTAATGCTGCAGTTTGGGCTTGGTCTATATCCCCACGGTCCCTGCGGCAATAGAAGAGGAGAGACTCCTTTAAAGTTTCCTGGGAGGACTTCCAGGTATCCCTGTGCATATTCACAGCTTTTAATTTGTCTTTTCCCCCATGTATGTTCTCTAGGGTCAAACAAAGAATCAGGTGACGTCATAATTTTTGAAATCACTGCAGTTGCCCTAGGAACAAAGTATTAGAACCGCTTCATCTCCCAGCACCTTGCCCTCCACTTTATTCTCTGCCCCATTCAGTGATAATGTGAGTATTCATCATGCCACCCTTTACCATAGGTCCTATTTACCCTCATCAAGGAAGTTATCCTTGAGCTGCTCATGACCAACCCAAACCCAGAGTTCCACTTTATGAGTTTGTTCCCTCCAGCATCAGTTCTGTATCAGTCAGAATCCCAATAGAAACGCATGCAACATTTGAATTAGAATGGTCCAAAGATATGGATAGAAAATTGGAAATGCAGGGCTAGTGGCAGTGGAGCTATTACCATCCCTAGACCCAAGTGGCAGGGGAGGAGAGGTTTCAGGAACTGAGAAGGAGAGAGAATCAGGTAGATAGGCCTCTTAGAGAGGAGTGATACTTTTCAGTCGAAAAACACAGCCAGCCCAAGGCAACCTTACAGGGAATAAATACACTGTCCTCCCTCGACTCCCACTCTCCCATCTCCCATTAGACCCCTGGTCATCCAGAGAGCACAATGGATGCCATGCATAGGAGTCAGTGCGCCAGGCAGGGCACACAGCAGGTAAAGAAGGGGGAAGAATGGCTTAGAGAGGCAGGCAGAAGATTTCTGCATACCATATAGAGTTGTTGCAATGATTTCATAAGATAACAGGCTTAGCAAAGTCCCTGACATACAGTAAGAACTCCTCGGCAAAGAAACACTGAGGAGGCCCAGAGAGGTGAAGCCAATGGCTCAAGGACACACAGCTAGTTCATAGCAAAACGAGGCTGAGGTCCCCTGTAGTAAGTGCTCTCTCCACTGGCCCTGCCTTTCCTGCCAGACTGTGGTTTTGCTGCTGATATTAATCTGTTCCTCCATCCTTAGCTTTCCTTTGGAAGTTATTGCTCCGTAATGTAGCCCACATCATACATTTTTGCAATAGCATGTGCATCCTATCACGCTCTCTCTACCTCATTTCACTGCCTTATCAGGTATAGTTCATTATATCTTTCCCTAAACAACTCACTTTCTAGGATCTGACACAATGCACTACTCAACGTCTCAGCAGACACACTTCTTTCCACCATTTAACGGACTTTCCCATCTGTATATGCTATATGCCTCTTTAAATGCATAGCAAAGCAATCGCTATTAAGAATACTGAATTAAGAGTTGAAAGAAGTGAATTCTAATTCTGGCTCCACCACAAGCTAAATGTTTGACCTGGAGAAGGCCACTGTGCCTATCATTGAGATTTTAGATTTAACCATTAGAATAGGGGATTTTTCAGGCTCCTCCCAGTGCCATGCTCACTGATGATACAAAGAAGGAGGAGGATGACTGACAGATAGTGAGCTCCAGCTTTGTACCAGGCACTGTGCTGAGTACGTTACCCTTGTTATCTCACTGCTGTGTCGCAGCAGTGAGAAAAACACCTTTCTGTTTTGAGCCTGGGAGGTTGGAAGGGTATACTTCCTGCAGCTTACCCTGGTCTTTCCTGACTGAGTCTTATGAGCAGTTGAGCAATAAGTCCATCATCGTGTGGAGAGACCACATCCAAGTATGTAGTGCATGTGACCATGAAGTGTGCAAATTCTCAGGGTTGCCCTGCACTAGTAGACAGGCCTGGTCTGGGGTGCTACATACAGGAGATTGACCAGTAGCTAGAGTCAGTGCTCTGGCTAGGAGGATACAGGCAAGAGAGCTTTCACAGAGTGCATGCTGACAGAGGAAAAAGGGGCAGTGCAGAGTGTAAGAGGGAGCAGGGGCTGCTTGGGTGAGAGGTTGGTTGAGGGTGGTGTAGAAGAGTGTTTCAGTTCATCCATTTAACAGCTGTGAAGAGCATTTTGAGAGGTGCAGTGTCTGGAAAATGGATCAAACTCAAACTCATATGGCATACTAGATATGTGCGTAAATAAACTTATGACATTAAAAAAAAGGAATTGGCCAGAGTACCCCACCAAGACTTGACAAAAAATGACAAGAGATACTTGTGCCCCATGCATAGCACAGACACTTGCAGGAGTAGGCAGGCAGGGAACCAAGGTCACGGCCCTTTTCCTTATCAACTCATGAAAGGCACACAAGGGGAATGTTGGCTCAGGCCCTAGGGTTGAGAGCCTGATTCGGCAGTGCTGCATGAAAAGATCAAGTTTCACCTATTTCTACCTGTGTAGTAGAAAAAGGCCCAATGCCACAGACCAGAAGGTCAGGGTGCCTGGAAGGTCTTCAGCCTTCTTGGTGGGCACAACTGTGGCCTTGCAGGTCATTCAGGAACTTGGGATTAAATGGCCAGATGAACAGCCCGGCAATCTAGGTTTTCTGTTTTGTTTTGTTGTTGTTTTTATTTTTGGTGGTTTTGTTGCTGTTGATCTATAAGGCGATGTGTGCTTCCAGCTTCCCATCCCACTTGGACCCTTTTGGGGACCAGGAGCAAGGATGGGCCTGTGGGAGGAGGCAGTCTCTCAGGCCTGGGGCTCCTTCTTTGTTGGCATAAGAGTGGCCCTGAAAAGATGCCTGGCCCCAGCGGCAATTACTTCTCAGCATCCTGACTAAAAATGTCCCTAGTCTTCCCTGTCCCACAGAGGCTGCACATCACTCAGGAATCTCCAGGTGGAGGAAGAAACAGGATAGATCTATCCTGCACTTTTCCTTGACTCTTGGTCCTACTGTCCTTGGGGAACGCAAGGGAAGGCAGAAGGGGGCTGCAGCTTGCCCTGCAGTCAAGTGTGAGCTCAGACCTCCCTCTTCCCATGCCAGGCTGGGGGCTCTATACTGGAGGCAAGGTCAACCCCAAACCTCCGAGTGAAGTCCTGCAGGGACAAATGCCTGCCTTATTTCTCTTCCCCAAATCCCAGAAGCCTGTACAGGCCTTAGCAAAGTGGTGGCTTTTAATAAGAACCTTAACTGCTCTTCTGCACTCACTGCTGGATGGAACTTCCACCAGGGCCCAAGCTGGACAGATAGGAGGCAGCTGCAGTTCTAACCCTTCAAGTAAGGCAGCGAGGAGTGAGCAGAGCTCCAGGCCTGGAGTCAGAAAATCTAAGGATGACTCCTGCTCTGCCTTTCCAGCTGGGTTACCCCAGCAAGTAACTGAACTCTTGAGTCTGAGTCCACACTTGGGAAAGAGAACAATGATGCCTGTGTCACTGGGTTGTGGTATTACATACATATGACAGGGCCTGTATATGCAGCAGGCAGTGCCTGGCACTTGGTAAGTGTGCAGTGAACCACCTGTCCTCTCTTCTGACCTGCGAGGAAGGACCAGCCCTGGATGAGGAGGAGCCTGTGTGACCACATTCTAGGGCTTAGACCCTGTCCCAGGAAAGCTTAGCTGGAGAAAAGGCTGGAGGAGAGTTTTACAAGAGGAATTATCTTCTGTTCACTTGCAAAGACGATGGGGCAGAGTGTGGCACAAGGAATCTGGAGAAGGTTCTCAAGGGGATGGTGGAGGAGGTCGTTTCCAGGGACAGCTGTGTGTGCAGAGAGGAAAAAAGGAAGACGCTGTTCACGCTGGAGAAACCCTAGAACCTCCATCCCTGCTGCTATTCCTCGTCCGGGATTTCTCCAGCTCTGCAAACCAGACCTGCAGCCTCAGCCAGAATAGATACCCCACACAACTGGGGCACACACTGAAAATCCCCACTGGGGGTCTGCTCCCCACCTAGGGCTACACCTCAGCCTGGCATCTTGTCATCTGGATGGCGGCAGTGTACCCACTTTCAGCAGTCTGAAGCCATGGAATAGGCTCCTCCCCCAGCCCTGCCCCCAAAGCTCTGCCAGCAACATTCCCTACGTTCCAGTGAGAGGAAGGGAGTGGCAATCAGGGAGGGGCATCCCCTGGGGCAGATGCGTGGGTGGAGGTAAGAGGAACAGTTACAGAGAATGCACTAATACTATGAGCAAGGGAGTCCCCTCTCTAAGTGCAGTACCACCCAGTGACCACTTCCAGGACCCCTGCTCGATTCACCATTGGCAGCACCTCAGATATCCTTGGATGGAAGTGGAGGGACCCCAGGCCAGGGAAACAAACTAAGCTTTCTAGGAAATCAAGCTTTTTCGTTAGAGGAAACCACCCAAAGAAAGAGGCAACAGCCGCCAAGGTTTATCCATTTTTACTTTTTATAAAACAAGCTACAAATAGTCTTCCTCTCTCCTTCACAGAGGAAAACCACACAACACTGCCTACACATACGATCCTGAGGGAGACAAGAAGCCTGGGAGATCGCGTAGGTCCCGAACATCTACAGGCAGGCACCATCTCCAGGTGTGCATGCTTCCTCCAGGTCTGAAAGTGGGGCCAGGGTCTCCTGCAAGGCCCATTCAGCTCCAGCACGTTGAGTTCTCTCGCTGGGGCTAATGGGAGGAGGCTTCCTCTCCACCTTGCCACGTCAGGGCGGGGCCACCGGTCATTCCTAAAACAACCTTTAGGACTTTCTCCAGGATAGCAGGGACCTCCTCTAGCCCAAGACTCCACCAGAGCATGTCCTGAAAAGGCTGTGCTCCTCCCACAGGGGCAGTGCTTGTGGTGCCAATGCCTTCCAGACCCGGAACAGGATACACAGTCTGCCAAGGTGGAGGCGCTTATGGGGATGCTGGGATGGAATACAAGATGAGGCCAGATTTGCAAGGGTGAGCTGGTAAGGGCACCAGCCCAGGGCTACCCAACCTCCCTCACTGCCACCACAGCTGCTTATGGGAAGAGGCACTAAGGGTCACTTGCTGCTCTGTCTGAGGGCCACTGGAATGGGCACAGCACCTGGGCAGAGGAAGCTGCGCCTCGGACCCGAAGGCTGGGCAACCCACACTGGAATCCTGGGAAGACGGCTGTGATGCCTGTGGAAAGCTGGGCTGGGATTTCCCCGTAGCTGGTTTATCACCCCTGCCCTTCTGGGGGAGGCAGAACAGGAAACCCAAGATCAGTTTTACTTCTGGAATTAGCTTAAAGCCTGGAAACCCATAAGAAAACTTGAGGGAACAGGAAGAACGTCAGTATTGGGTTTAAAATAAAAAACGTTAACAACCACAGTGTTACCAACAGGGTGACTGACACCTCCCCCAACCCACCCACCAGGCCTGTGAGGGCCACCAGGACAACAGCGGGAGATGGAGGAGAGGAGAGGCCACACCTGGTTCTGCCCCCAGCGTTGAGACAGCTGAGTCTCTGGGAGCCTCACTGGTAGGTTTGCAGGGAGGTGAAGTTCCCTGTTGGCACTGCACCCCTCATGCAGGCTTTCTGTGCTGTCCTCTCCCCTGCTTAGATATTAAACATCTGCTTTTTAAAAGGCCCTGCTGTGTGTCTTTCTCTTCTTTGCCTCCCCTCTCACGCTTCATACAGAGTAGATGCTAAGCATGGATGAAAATGTTTTGAGTGATGTAATGCAAATCCTTCATGGATAATTTGCTCAGAGGGTCACTAAGATACTGGTACAACCACCAACGCTGGGTTCTCTGGAGGTTTGGAGAGCAGGAACACATGGACCCTGTGAGAGCTGGTACCTGTGAGGCTATTCATGAGAGGTGGACTCCCTTCCTCTCCAAGGGCAGTTTCCATCTCTCCTTAGCCCAACGTCCCTGGACAAGGCCAAGGGCCAAGTGACTTGTCATTTTGACAACTAATGGTATGCGGCGATGCAATCCTCCCATCAGAAAAGAACTTGTGGAGTCTGCAGTACAATTGCAGGACTCCCCTCTCTTTATACGCAAGGGTCAGTCTCCAAACAGAACTTTAGTAGGCCCCGGATAGAGTCCTGGGTTTCACAAAGCTGGACCATGTGTCCAGAGCGCCTACCAGCCACAGCAGGGAGAGGAAGAAAAATAAACAAACAGCAATGCCAACGCCTGTACAAAAGAACTATACAATTTACATATATATTTATATACAGCATATAAATCTCTTCTCAGCCTCAACAACACCCTCCCCCACGCCCCCAGAACTCTCTAAAAGTTGTCAGTAGCAGATCCAAAAACTTACAATAAGAGAGAGAATAAAGTCTTTCCCTTTCCTTTTCCCACTGTGGTATTAGATATTGGTGTTTTAAAATGAAACCGAAAACAAAACACGCAAATAAGAGTTATTAAAAGTGCAAACATGGTGGGCACCACTTATGTTACATGGGACGTGGCCGGGCCATGGGCAACGCTGAAGGTTAGGTGTCTGGTGGTCCATCCTGTCTCCTGGACTCTCCACCTGCCTTTGGGTTTTCTGCTCCTTAGACAAGGCGTCCTACTGAGAGGAGGAAGGAGAATGCAAAAAAAAAAAAAAAGTTGGGGGAGACATAAGCAAGAAGTTAGAGCTAGGTTTGTGAGAAATCCAATTACCTCCATTAATTTCCCCACCAGTGCAGCCTTTCCCCCTGCTGCAGCTATGAGGCTAGGTGGGGCACAGGTCGCCTGGACTTCCAGATGAGCATATTTTACCAGCCTGTCCTTTGCCACTATGAGGCACCACCACGACAACCGAAATAAGTCTGGCATTGGATAGAACGAGGCTTTGCCTAGGAAGCATGGGTTGCAGCGTGTGCACTCTGTTCAAATCACGCTACTCTCACATGTCAGCCTTTCAACCTGGGGCTGGGATGGAAATGGCAGGGGTGTTTTTACAGGTGGGGATGGCAGAATCTCCTCGGCACTAACCCAATGCTTCTCTCATGTCCTCAGCAAACAACTTGAAAATGGGAGCCTAAGTTACCTGGCCAATCCCTTCACCCTTGCTGTGCTACCAAAGCCTCATGAGGGGGTTCACAGAGGGAACCGGGAGCCCAGAATGGGCCAACTTACTGAATGGGTTTGTGCCTGCTCATTTTCCCTGGGGGAAACTGCCAAGGCTACCACCTGCAACAAACCAGGAACATGTGACACCGACTGGCCTTGACCCAGAGAACTGGCACCTTCTCCCATATCCTGGGTCCCTGTCCCCTCTGACCCCAGAATAAAGAGCAGTGTTGGGAAAGAGCAAAGAGGCTGTGTGGCTCTGCCTTCTGCTCCGTGGGCGTCTATGGACCCAGGTGAACTTATTACTGGCCAACGCCTTTACACAAAGTCCCTTTTCCATAAGGCTGGCTCCTGTTGGGCACCTCCTTGCAATCCCTCAGCTGTCCAGTAAGAAGGGCTCTGGTGCTGATGCACATAGGCAGAACTGTCCCAGGTCTTGGTTTTCCAAGTCACAGAATGTCAGAGTAGAAGGAATCCAGCAGCGGCTCAGAGTAGATGAGCGACTTACACAAAGTCCAGGCTCATTCTGCTGACACCCACGTCTCCTCACAAGGGTCCGAGCCATTGTGGAAACTGCCATGCCTGCTCCAGCAGGACCTGGTCTCCTGAAAAGGAGCAGGGAGCTGGGGGCAAGCACATTAAGAGCTGAGCCTGCCCTGGGATGCTTAGGGCCACATGACTCTGTGCACGCTCCTGAACGTCTCTGGGTCGGTCTACAGCCTGGGAGCTAGAACCACAGCTGCGCTGCTCCTGCTCTGCCTCCTTCACAGAATTTCCTTGAGGATGCACTGAATTCATGGAGGAGGAGAAAGGGCTTTGAGGACTGCACGGTGCTGCAGAACCCAAGCCCATTTCCATGTCCCCTGGGTTATGCCAATATTCCTTACCACTGGAGAAAGAGAGACAGGACATGGGGGGGACTGGGTGGGGGGAGGATATTGGTTTACCTAATTTTACAGAGGAGGACATGAACTCTGAAAGAGGGTGACAGGCCCAAGGCAGGCAGGTGGGAAGTGGCAGAGCCAGGCTGCTGACTTCAAATCCCACATTTCCTCCATTCCCGCCAGAGCCACTTCTCTCCATGCCGAGTAGAAATGTCAGCACATCGAAAAAGGAGGCGCACAGCAGTCCTGCCCACCAAGCTGAGAGGTATGAAGTGAAATGGACAGCCAGCTGCCACCAGCTCTTTTTCGTAGAGGCTTATGTGCTAATCCTGTTACCTAAGTCCTATCACTTAATACTCAGAGTGACTTTATTTGAGAGTGATAAAATTATCTCCATCTTAGGATGATGAAACTGAGGCTTGGAGATGTCACGTAACCCACCCAGGATGGCACAGCTTCAATGTGGCAAAGCAAATTCCGACCTAGCTAGCTGCCTCCAGTATCATGCTCCAAGCCGCCAGGGAGGACTGGGGAGAAGAAGGCTGAGCCCCAGACAGGTGACATCCTCAGACAAGGTGAAAGAAGAGGTGGTAGTTCTGAGAAATGAAGGCACTAGACCCCACCCCACCTGCCTCCCAGGATGGTGACAATAATCCCAGTGAAGGCGCTTTATAAACTGAGGAAGTTAAGAAAGAGGCATGTTATGCAGAGAATTCAGCTCTCCAGGGAGGAGTCGGGTTGGTAAAATATCTGTGTTCAAGTGCTATTTCCAAAAATTCAGTCCCTTGGACCTAAAACTCGGCTGGTCCCCAAGCTCTGCATCCTTCCCCCAGCCGGCTTCTGCCTCCACCTAGCATGCAAGCCCCTTGAGGCCCACCAGGGGGCACCGCACGACGCTGGATGGATGACCAACGCATAGGCTCTGCTCCGGAGCTGCCGCAAACCATCTACCCCAGGGGTTTTTCTGCCGCCCCGCAGAGCAGAGGGATGGAGGGGGCAGTTCTGAAAGTCATGCCTTCAGCCTCTGGACATGTTCCTCTACTGCTACCAATTTCTTTGGTGCCTTCATTGTATACTAGGTACCGTGCTAAGTTCTTCACACACATTATCTGGTTAAATCCTCACCAAATCATTGAGGCAGGTAATATCTTCTCCACTTCGTAAATGGGGAAATGGAGGCTTAAAGAGTTTAGGTAACTTGCCAAGGATTACAGATCCAGCAGGTGGCAGAGCTGGGATTCAAATCAAACCAGGCCCATCTGACCTTAGGGCCTCTGCTCTTACTCCAGCCCCGACTTGCGCCTGATCATGGTCTCCCACACTGCTCCTGGGCCTCTCAACAGTGGTCTGGCATCCCACAGGCACTGCCTGCCTGGAAACTGTGGGCTTCCCAGCTCAGGTTGCTGGGGGTACCCTCACCCCCTGCAACACCTTCTACTCCCGCCCACGCTGCCCCCAGGCCGGTCTGCCCCCCAACTTCCCTGGACTCCCCTGTGGCCACTCTCTTGGCTTCCCCAGGCAAGCAACACTGGCCTGCTCACACAAGGCAACATCTTCAAACACGCTGGGGTCCTTCTCATGGAGGGGACAGCAGTCTGGCCCAGGAATTCTGAAGCTGGGCCAAATGCCAGCAGTGGTAATACCTCACATGTATCCTTGAGCAAACTTCTACCCTTCTCTGGGCTAGCCTTGACTCCTAGATTGCAAAGTGGACTAGAGGACCCAAGAGCCTTCTAACTCTGGACTGCATGGGTCTATTGCAGTGTGTCCTGTGGTGTGTGTTGAAATGGAGAGTGGGGACAGAGGAATCCTTTCTGCCTCTCCATAGGCTTTAAGTCTATTCAGCCTCCACTTCACCCCACTCCATTGATTGATCCTATATATTCTCTTCCTCTTATCTCAGTGTTCTACTCTCCCTCACTCCATCATGCACATAAGCAGACACATGCACATACACAGACATATGCACAATGCATGCACACATACGTATAGACATGCACACACAGCCATACTTAAAGACACACGTGTAGCCCATGTACAAACAGACACAGACATGCACACTCAAACCTACCCAGAGAGACATGCACAAACAGACACGTGCATATACATGCAGAGACATGTCACAGACACGGGCTCTCTGGGCAGACTTTCAACCAGGCAATGTGTTTAGGGGTCGACAGTAATTCGAAAGCTCTCCGGTCTTTACAGTCCTACCTCTGAGGTGGGGGCTTCAAGAGGGTGTATTGGGCCAAGAATGACAGCTGCATTCCAATGCACCCTGGGGGCCTCTGTAGGCAAAGCTTTGAGGATAAATGAAACTAGCACTTGTTCCCAGCTGAGCCTGGGTTGAGAAGGAACATCCAGATGACCAGTGATCTCTAAATGCTACATTCCAGTTCACAGTTTTCTCTGGATGCTTCTGTCAGGTCCTATGTGTCAGCTGAGACTGGCAGACACCTGGCACCTGGAAAGGCTTCAGCCATTGTTTGACTTCTGTGTGCTGTGCAGACCAGAACTAGCAGCACGGGAAGGGGACAGAAAGCAGGGTCAGTACCGAGCATCGTCACTCAGCCCAGGAGTGCCCCTGGTATGCCTGGGGTCTGCATTAACACTGGATGGTCTCTTCCCGATATTGGCCATCTGCCTGTGCTCTGCAAAAGGACCACAGATTCCAAGTGTGTCACAGCATAAAGTCACCGGAAGGGGCAACCCCCTCATCCATTCATTCCTTCACTTATTCATTCATTTGACAAGGACTTAATGAACTACTAGGTGCTAGGGGTTAGAAACTGAGAGAGAGAGTCCTTGGCTTCAAGGGGTAATTGGAAGAGTAAAGTGCAATACAGTGTGACAAGTGCTACTGAGAGAGGCAATCATCTTATGAAGAAGAATACTAATATTAAACTGAGTTATTTCAATGTCTCAGGCACTATGGAAAATGCTTTCACTCACTGTCCCATTTAATCAGCAAAACAGTCTTATCAGATAGACTTTAGCATTATTCCCATTAGGCAGATGAAGAAACTGAAATGCAGAATGGGTCCGTCATTTGTACTGAACCGAAATCCAAAATGCTCCAAAATCCAAAACCTTTTAAGTGCTGACATGCTGCTCAAAAGACCGGAGCCACTCGAAAGACAGTGAGCATATCGGATTTCAGATTTTGTGGATTTGGGATGCTCAACCAGTACGTGTAACGTAAATATTACAAAATCTGAAAAAGTTCCAAACACTTCTGGTCCCAAGCATTTCGGATAAGGGACACTCAAGCCGCATGTGGTGAAAGAGCAAGGCCGGGGCAGAGGCAGGGTTTGAACCATGACATTGCTAAGTCCTGGAGACTCAGAGTACCATGGGAACAGAGAAGCATCCTCATCAGACAGCCATGCCTGGAGTGATGAAGTCACCCACCAGTAAGCCTCAGAACCAAGACCAGAAACAGCCATGGAGGGCACGGGTCCCAAGCCCAGGTTCCTATGGGAACCCATCCATTTCCCATGCTACTCTTTGGGTTTACACTGACAAGAGGAAGAAGGAAAATGCCTTTTTGTCTTCTTCTGCTAAACTCTCCCTGGGTAATCTCAGCTTTTCCAAAGCTTTCATTTCAAATAAGTCCACATCACCCAAATCTGAATCTTCAGACCCTTCACCTGCATTACAGAGCCACTCATCCTTCACCTGCATCCAACTCAACATGTCCAAATCATACTTGGGTCTCCCCCAACCCTCTATACGTAACCTGCTCTTCCTTCCATGTTGCCCGTCTCAGTGAGCAACCCTGCCTCCAGCAGCACAAACCCACCTTTGCCCCATTCCCAACTTGATCTCCAATCACCCATTTCTCTCCATCCCCTTCACACTACTGTGTTTTCATAACCTGGCCCCTCATCGCTCTAGCCTGGACTGTGCCATGCCTCCTATTGGGTGATCCTGCCTTGCTCATTTCCAATCCATGTCCCGCCCTGCAGCCAGAATACTTTTTAAAGAAAAACTGATACTATCAATTCTCTGATTGAACCCCCTCAGCAGCTTTCCACTACCCTTATAAAGTCTAAACTCTTTCACCTGAATTTAAAAACTCTCCAGCTTCACCTTGCCTCTTGTCACCACCCTGGCTCTTCCTATCACTGTTACTATATTCATTTCAGCCACACACACATCCTTCAGCTCATTCAAAACTGTTTCCTTGCCTCCAGAGCTTAGCTCTTTGTTTGTCTCAGCTTAGTACACTCTTACGTCTCCTGACCCGTCTGCTTGGCCACCTCCTACTCATGTTTCCAGTATTGGGTTAGACCATGGGTTGGCAAATTTATCTGCGAGAGACTAGATAGTAAATATTTTAGGCTTTGTGGGCCATGTACAGTCCCTGTTATATATCCTTCTTTCTCAAAAATCCTATAGCTCTTTACAAATGCAAAAAACATTCTTAGTTCACAGGCTGTACAAAAGCAGGCTGCAGACTGGATGGAGCATTCAGGCCTTCGTTTGCTGAGCCCTGGTTTAGGCATTGCTTCCTTCACAAAGGTTTCCAAGGCTGTCTGCTCCTTAGTGTCTTGGGTGTCCTTATATATGTTGCTACAATGCTCTGCACTTGCTCTACTGTGACAGAGATTATTAGCTGTTTGCCAGAATTCATGCTGTCCTCTTCCTCGGTTCCCTTCCCTAGTGACTGAGTTCTGGCCAGTGAATTATGAGCATCAATGTATGCCATTTCCAGGGCTGGCCCATATAACCCAGCCTTCCTAGTGACTGAGTTCTGGCCAGTGAAATACCAGTGGAATGAGTGTCATTTCCAGTGAAATACCAGCAGGAATAAGGGTCACTTCCAGTGAAATACCAGCAAGAATGAAGGTCATTTCCAGTGAAATACCAGCAAGAATGAGGGTCATTTCCAGTGAAATATCAGCAGGAATGAGGGTCATTTCCAGTGAAATACCAGCAAGAATTAGGGTCATTTCCAGCACTGGCCCATAAAACTCCCTCACATGCATTGCTTCATGTCTACTCCATCTGGTGGACTGAGGCTGGAGATGACCCCCAGAGTAACCTTGGAAGCCACATGATGAAGATGGCAGAGTCACTCTCAGCCTGGATCCCAGAGTGACTACAGAGAGCAATCCCTGCCCCTACTCCTTCCCCTACACACACACACACACACACACACACACGCACACATGCACGCACACACATCCTATAACGTGTGACCATGCTGAACTATTACATGGGTGAGACAAAAATTTTCCACTGTGTTGAACCATGATGTATGGGAATACTTGTGACTGTAGCCTGGCCCACCCCAGCACACTCTCACAGCACTTACCACGGCGTATGTGAGTGCTTATTTAAGCTCTGTCTCCTGTGCAAGGATAAGGACCTTATCAGTCAATTCTACCACTGTCTCAAACATCTCACGTGAAGCATAGCACACTCCCAGCAAATAATTGTTGAATAGATGAGTAGCTGGCATCTCATGTATCAGAGAGCCCTTGGTCCCGTGCCTGGGTGGGGGCAAGTATTGAAAGGCCAGGAGCACAGGGAGAGGACTCACCTTCTTTGCTAACGCCCAGGCAGCCCTTCAGCTCGGGCAGTGAGATGACCTTGTCCTTGTTCAGGTCACAGTAGTCGGTGAAACGCCGGGCACATTTCTTGGGCTTGGCTTTCTTCTTCACATAGCGCTTGAAGGGCTTCATCTCCCGCTTGTTAATGTCATTGCTGCTATTGCTGTCCAGCTGGCTGAAATACCAATGCACCACTCGCTCCTCCAGGGTGTGGCTGGGGTCCGGCTCTGAGAACCTGGGCCATGGACAAACACCCCCACCCCAGGGAACGCCACTCAGGATCTTGCAGGAACCATCAGCCCTGCCGTGACTCCTTCACAGAAGGTCAGGTAGAAACGGCTCCTCCAAGCCAAAGTCCACCCGGAATGGCTCAGCCTGTGGCAGCATCAAGCCATCTCTGACTCAAATCCCAAGAATGGACAATTCTTTTCTCAGGGCTCCCCAAGTGGATCCTTATTACATGAACACGCCTCGCCCTCTACCAAAGCCAGAAATGTTTTTGTACACGATAGGTGCTCAAGACAAAGTGGCTTGATCTAATTCACTGAATAAACCAGAGCTGGAATCCAGATGGTCCTTCCCCTGGCCTAGCACTCACTGCAGACAAGCTGCTCATCACAGGTAAGCATGTGCCCTGGGATGGATGTGACTCTGGGGAAGGTGCTCTGAGCATCCACCACATACCCAGTACCAGTCCGGGCCCTGGAGGGTGTACCCCTGGCCTAAGAGGCTCACTGTGTCTATGAGACAGAGCCACAAAGGTCAGAACAGTCATGACAACTGAATGTGGAGTGTGGGGTTCCCATGGTCCCTCACTGCTGGACACCCAGTGCAGCAGGAATTGAGGGAAGAGGGCAACTGGGAGAGACACAAACAGAAGCTCTAAAACTGGAAAAGTCTGGACCTACTGGGGATGAGTCTCTCCAGCCTGAGGTTTCAGTCAGGTGGTCTGGGGCGGGCCCAGGAAACCACATATTCACCAGCACCGCCAGGTGATTCTGCTGAGAAACACTGGACTAGAGTCACCAAGAACATTTCCTGGAGTCCAGAGGCGGTCACAACCACGTCTACCACAGCCCCCCATCAAGTTATAAGACCAGCGTCTCTGTGTATGCAATGGCCTACCCATCTATGTTATGTACTTAACTGTGTCCTATTTTCTCCCAAAAAGGAGTCAGGGTGATAACTATGATTTACAATTTTTTAAGCCAATAATGGGTTTATTATAGAGGGACCGACTGGGATCAGTGCCAGAAGAATGGAACCCCACGAACCCCACGGCTCCTGTTCCCGGGGCTTGGCACTGAGTGAGTGTGATCGAGGCCCTTGTGCACTTCCCCTGGGGAAGGAGAATAAGGTTGAGGTTGGAAGTCCCACTTTCACATCCTCAGTGTCCACGACACTGGGACAGAGTGCGTGATACCAGAGGTCAGAAGCGGGCCAGAGGGCTCACTGTTCCACAGGGATCCTAGACCAGGGTTCAAGGCCTGTCTGCACATTCTGAAGCTGCTCCTGGTGGGAAAACTACTCAAAGCACTTGTCATGCCACCCTCTCTTCTCTGGGGTTTGCTGAGGTTTCCGGAAGGGAGATCATTTCTGACCCTTCCCCTATGAACAAGCCAGCAAACTCCCTCTTCTTCCACCCGCCCTCCCTCCCCAAGTAACCTCCAAGTTCAGGTAAAAAGAAGTTCCATTATGGGGGGAAAGAAAGCCAGTCATCCATCCCTGTTAGATGCCTATACCTAATTAGGTGAATTTCAGTCTTGGGCAGGTTCTCTGGGCATCCTGGACCAATTCCAGGAGGACGCAATTAGTGGATCTGCCAGGGGGACCTCATCCTGACAGGTTTAACTCAGAAAGTACCTGGCAGAAGGTGTGAGGGAGCCGCAGAGAGCTGCCAGCTGCCTCTAACTCTTAGGAAATCTGCTTAGTCTGTCATGGAAACTAGGCTCAGGAGGTCTTTGAAACAGGCGTGAAGTTACTCACTGCACAACTCAGATTTTGTCACTGTCAGCATAAGCAGTGTTCTGGTGTTTTCCATCTTCCCCTATTTTACCTGCAATATTCACTCTTAGATGGCCCCTGCGGTGTATACCAGCTGCACAGGCAGAAATTTCTGTTGGGATGCTCTTGGTGCAGGCAGGGAAGTGACCTGCCTGTCCCTGCCTTTCCCTAAACAGCAGGGAGGACACAGGCTGTGGGGGAGAGACAGAAGGCCCCCAAGGAAGGAACTCAGTTCTCTCAGGCAATGGGGGAGGCACTCGGACCTTCCTGCTCAGCCCCCCGCCGCCAGGGAGCTATGAGAGTTCCAAGGCAAAGGCAGCTCTTCCTTTAACCTTTAGGCTCAGTATAGCGTAATGTCTACCTAGAGGCTGGAATAATAAAGCCTCAGTCGCTGAGACGGGAAGGGATGAGGTCATCCCACCCAGAGGCCCTGCCAGGGGAGGCGCGTCCCTCCAACACGTGTTTCTGGGGCTCCTGTCTGTCCAACTTTCAGCAACTCCATTGATAGAGCTCCGCCACCCTCCTTTGGGCTATTTTGCAGCAAGAAGCAGCTCTTCTTCCTGACTTTACAACCTCCAAGAGTTTCCTTCCATGCCTGAGAGTGACCATCATCTGGCTCCTGCCCCTTTCCCTGCCTCTCTTCTGACTTTCCCTTCCTGCCATCTCCTTACCAGAAAAACAACATTTTGACTCTCTTCACTCCCATCAGGACCTCCCAGTGCAGAGAATCACGACTTCTGATTGCTGCCCGCAACCCTGCCTGGCTCCCAGGTGAATGACTGGGCTAAGATGTGCAGTGCTCACTACCTCAGGAGAGACACTCTGAGCCTCCAAGCAGTGCCTCTGGGCTTCCTCTAACACTGCCATCACCCACAGCCTGCCCTGTGGGTCCTGAGGGTCCTGCTGCCTTCCTCCCTCCTTCCCAGCTAGCATGATACTCTCTGCTTCCGAACTCCTTTGGCTGCCAAAACAACCCCAAAGCCCCCAAGTAAGAGAGCCCTACCTCTACCTGTAAGCTCGGTAGCCCTAGGGTCATCTTTGGAATCCAACACTTTGGCCAGGCCAAACTCCAAGTACACTCATAGCAGAACTTCTCAACTTTGAGTCCATGAAGGATTGTGGACCCTCTGAGAACCTGCACAAAGATATAGGCTCTCTCTCTAGAGAAATGCACATACACAGAGAAGTCTGCAGATTTTAGGAGCGTAATGGACTCCCTAAAGCCCATTCAAAGTCCCTGGACTCAGGTTTTAAAAAAAAGACAAAAACAAAACAAAACTCTTGATCTGGAGGAATGGAGGCTCTAGCCATGGCCCAGGGAGAGTATTTAAGCACGATGCTTCCAGCAGAAGATGGAGGGAGACTAACGACAGTTGTTGGGAGGGGTTCTGGGATAGTTTCCCTATTTCCAACAAAACTATTGAAGGCAATGGATTTAAAAACTCTGTAAATCAAGTTTCTGGCCTGGCCACAGCCTTAAGTCGCAGATGAGGTTGACAGCAGGTACCCACCATGCTTTATACAAGCTCTTGGATAAGACTGGGATCCAGCGGGAGTCCTGGCATAGCAGTAAGTGTGTGCACAAGAAGACCCAAGAGGCCTCTGTTAATGGAACAGAATCTGAGATTTTTCCTGGGGGAGTGCTGGATGGGCATGGAGCAGGGAGGCCTCCCCAGAGCTTCAGGAGTCTCTCAAGCAGTCTTTGCTAGAGACTTTCCATCACTGTTAGACACCTCAATCACCCATTGACACCCTGACAGCAAAGCCATAGCCCACGTCTTGCAACCTCCCCGTTCTCCTCCCAGCTCCAGGCTTACACTGGCCTCAGGCTCCCAGGCTGTCTCACCCGAGCACACATATATTCCACTGGAGGTCAGGACTGCCGAATTCAATGCTGCTCATCGGGCAAAGGCTGGGGACCTAAGTTAGAGGGAGCGAGGGCTCCTTAGGATCAGTGTAACAGCACTCACTTGTCTACACTGCAGACTTCTCCATGGGTTACATTCTACTTCTACTAAAAGGGCCCCCTGGGTGGGTAGAATATCCAAGTTTCCTTGGATGTGGTATGGAAAGACACACCCAAATGACACCAAATTGCAGATTTTAGAAGACTATTGTTCAGGCAATATGAGCCAGACAACGCTGGTGTCTGCCCTACCTCTGGGCTGTGTTTGTGGCCATCCTGTTGACTTCTGCCCCAGGGATGAGGAAACCCACCAGAGCCAAGTCCTTCCCGCAGCTGGCCCACGGAGCCTTCTCCCAGTTTCAGAGGCGGCACAGGCCACCCTTCTCCCGCAGCACTTTCAGTTTTGCTTCTGCAGCCTCGGCCCCGCCAGGCCTTGGCTGCAACGCACAGCTGGAGAGCCAGCTCCATTTACCACAAGGAAACCTGCTTTGGCCAAGATCTTGGGCCCAGTTCTGCCGTCCTAAGCAGTTTTAGAGAAGGTGAGGCGGGACGGCCTGGAGGCACCAGCCAAGCCAAGCAGACCAACTGAGCCCCATCTGGAGTGGGGTCCAGGCCCCACCAGCTGTGCGGGTGCGGCAGGGAAATGCCAAGTCAGCCACATTCCAGCCTCTTTCTTGCAAAGCCATCAAGGGGCAACCACACTGGGCAGGCAGGAGGAAGCCACAGTACAGTCTCCCCTCGGGGACCACGTGCAGGGCCAAGAGGCTCACACAGCTCTTCCCACCTCCCTTCAAAGTTGACTTTCCTTAGGTCAGAGTGGAGCCAGGAGAGGGTTCGTCTGCTCTAGAAGACTGCAGCTGAGATCTCAGAAATCTAACTTTGGGACTCATAAATGCTGTGGCTGCTATGGGAAGGCTGATCTAAGGGGGAGCATTGCCTCCTGGAGCCCTGGCCAGAGGGGCCAAAGGGATAACTCACTCACCCAGAAAACATTCACCAAGAGGGGCTATCACCCAGTGATATTTGCAAGGCACCCCCTCCCATGCACCTGCCATAGAGTTTCCACAGACACCCCATTCTACTCTGTCTATTTTTAGATCTTTGTAGCACTGCTTTTTCCTAGTAAATCAGGCCAGAAAAGGGAGTAGATGCCTCCCACTCTTCCACTCCCTGCATCTAGCAAGTCTTGAAATTTTTATTGATTTCTTCACAAAAGCTTCAGCAAATCATCCCTTTCCCACATTCCATGTCCTCATCACCCTTCACGCTGGCACTTGCTATACTCTTCCTGCCTGTTTTGCTCCTCTCCAGTCCTGCTTCCCTAGCGCCGTCAGGATGACTCTGCAAAAATGCCCACCTAACCTTGCAGCTCCCTTCAGCTCTGCAGCTTGATTCCCAGGACCTGGCACCATCTGGGCTCTGCCCAGCTCTGCAGCCTCACCTCCCACCTGTCCCTATCCTGACTTTCAAACATAAACCATACTACTTCCTACAATTCCTTCTTCATGCCCTACCCTGTTCACACCTCACTACCCACATGGTCCCCTCTGCTGGAAGGCCCTTACCCCTGGTCCATCTAGGTCAGGCATGTTCCCATTTGTAAGTGAAGATGAGGCTCCACTGTTGCTCCCGTGAAAAGCCTTCCCTGGCTTCCCCAGGGTCCCTGCAACAGTTTCTCAGCCTCTATTATCGCACCAACTTTGCACTGCTGTTATATGGTTGTTCTAGATCTCCCCTCCAGGCCAGAAACTATGCCCTTTTCTTCAGATGCCCCAGCACCTAGCAGGAAGCTCATACCAGGGGCGGGTTGAAAGGTGAGAGTTGATGCAAAGCCAACATCTCCATGGTCAACAGGAAGTAGATTGTGAGGAAGACACCTTTTTTCCTGCACTATCCAAACATCTTCCATCCCTTTTTCCCACTGTCCCCAAGTGGGACTGTTTCCCTGGCCTCAGTTCATGTCCAGCTTTAACTGCTAGAGTCTGAGAGGATACAGGAGGGATCAGATGTGGCTTCCTTAACCTCATGCCTGCAGCCCCAACTCTGCCTGAACTCCACAACCAAGGCCAAAACTCGGGAAGCCTGGATTTCCTAATTGTCTTTGTCAGTCCTGTTCCAGGCATACTACCTGACCTCCAGCTGCTCCATACCTCTGCTCTTCCATCAAACAAGAGGGACGACTGGCCAGGGTCTGTCTGCACTGCACCCCAAGTCCCTGGGGCCCAGCCAGGGTGCCCAAGGGCCCTGGTTACAAAATAGCATCACAGTAAACTTGACAGCTGGCTTCAGCCTTACACTTGGTCTTGAGATGGTTGATAGACCCTCTGATGTGTGCCAGAAAGAGCTCTTATCAAGACAGCGATCCATCCATCTATCCCCAGTCCCTGTAGCTGTTTATTCATTTAACATATTTTATTGGGCACCTAGCAGTGTCGGGCACTAGTCTAAGCTCTGGGAATACAGCAGAGAAGACAGAAAATGTTTCTTCTCTCATAGAACTTAAATTCTTATTGGGTTTGGGGAGAAAGATAATGTATCAACAAGCCAGCAAAATATCAGACCGTGATATATGCCAAGCTGAGCGTTAAAAAGGGGTCCTGAGGTACAGGGTCGATAGGTAGCTCCTTTAGATTGAGTGGTCCTTAAGAAGGTGACATTGAAATAGATAAGCAGGGGCCAGTCATGGGAAGATGGGGAACTGAATTCTAGGAGCAACTGACATAGAGGTCCTGGAACAGGCAAGAGCTTGGCTTGTTTGAGGAAACAGAACCGAGGAGAACCAGTGCCTGGAATATAACAGTGGGAAGGAGAGGAATATGTGGGGAGAGGCGGGGCTGGCAAGATTGTCCTGAAGGGCCAGCCCCGGTCAGAGTTAGGGCTTTTGCTGAATACAGTGGGAAGATCTGGGATGGCCTTAAACCCTGTGACTACACTGGTAACCCTGGAGGCTACCTTCCTGGATAGCAGTTTCTCTCTTTCTTCTCCCTTTCCCCACCCACTTCCTTGATTTCTAAACTATTTCTTGGAGCATCTTGTCTGTCTTTTGATTAAAGTCCAGCCTTTAGGTAACATAACTACCAAAGGCAGTTCAAATCTTTCATTCCCATCGAAACCAAGCATGGTCAAGCTAATATGAGCTTAAAATGAAAAACATGTTTTGAAACAATTATTTTTTTGAGCAACGTCTTCCAATAGAATAGAAAAAAGAGCCTCTTCCCTAAGGACACACTGGTATTAAAAAAAAAATTATAAATTTCATGGCTTTCCTTGCCTGCAAAAGTCCCTTCTGCCTGTCATTTGAGGATAAGGCACAAATCCTAACTTCCCCTGGCAGCAGGGCCCATCTGCATCCCCCACCTGCAGCGGAGACCACTCAGTGTTCTTGGGAAAGCAACCAAGGGGGAATTCAAAGTCCTACCTCCTTAGGACTCAGGCAGAACTGCAGGTGGGACCCCCAAGCTGGAGGCAGTGCCAGCAGCCTGCAGGGAGATGTAAGTGGGAAGCCCCCAGACCAGAAATGTTTAAGCCCATGACCCTCCTTTTTTTCTTTTTCCCTCTCTTCTAAACATAAATATAAACATAAAACATAAATCTCTCATGCCTGTTTTTGCATGAAACAACAGGTTTTTTTTTGGAGATGAAGTCTCACTCTGTCGCTCAGGCTGATGGGGTTTCACCGTGTTAGCCAGGATGGTCTCCATCTCCTGACCTCATGATCCACCTGTCTTGGCCTCCCAAAGTGGGATTACAGGCATGAGCCCCTGCACCCGGCCAACAACAGGTATTTGTTCATATTCTAAACACAATTAACATAAAAGCCAACAATACTGAACATGGCTTTTCGAAATTCACCTTCTCCCCTCTTCTTGGAGATCCAGATGCCAACCCCTCTGTCTCGGAGCCTGAGCAGCTGAGTGCCACGGGCTGCCTGGAGCAGCTCCCATCTGTGAGCCTGTTGGACCCCGTCTTCATCTTTCTCAGACTTAGTGCTGTGCTCCTCCTGGAGGAGGCCTGGCCCCCAACCACAGGGGCGGCAGAAACAGAACCCCAGCCAGAAACCAGCCTCAGAGCTCACGGGACCATGAAGGGGCTCAGGCAAGTACCCAACAAGCAGTTTCCAAGACGGGCAACCACGGCACTCACTTCTTTTCTTTTTTCTCCTTTTTCTTAAAAGAAAAATGTGTTTTGGTAAGAACACCAAACAGGAGATCTAGCCTGTTAACAAACATCTGAGTGTAGAGCACTGTGCTGTGAACTCAAGGACAGTGTTGTGTAGCATCCCTGGGACTTCATCTTGCTTTGCTGAAACTTGACACTCACTGGTTAGTAACTCCCCAAAACCCCTGGCAACTGGCACTCTACTCTCTGCTTCTATGTCTGACGGTTTCAGATACCTCATGTACGTGGAATCACGCATCATCTGTGTTTGTGACTACCTCGTTCCACTCAGCAGAATGTCCTCAATATAACAGGATTTCTCTCTCTTTTAAGACTGAATATTACTCCACCGTAGACACATACCACATGTTCTTTATTCATCCACTGATGGGCATTGAGGTTGTTTCCACCTCTTGGCTATTGTGTGCACTCACTTTGATTTGATATAAAATTGGGTTTTCAAAATGGCTGCCTCATCTGCCTCAGGATGCAGGACTGTCGACAGCTCTGCCCAGAGCTCTAAACTCCTACCCTAAATACATACCACATGGCCCTACGAATCGCCACTGAGGGAGCCATCCTGGGCCTAGGCTTGTTCTCTTGGTGGCATTCTTTGCCTTCTTGATAACAACTCTGCCTCTGGGCGGATGCTGGGGGACCAGCTCCCTCTCCTCAGTGAGCTGTGAAAGTTTAGAGTCAGGCTTCTCATCCCTGCCAAGCCTAGGCCACCTCCTCTGCTGCTGCAAGGAGCCGAGACACTCCCCGGCTTGTCTCCGCCAGACCCTGCTGTGCCGCCCCCTCTGGCTTCATAAGCAGAAGTCTTACTCAGCACGTCTCAAAGGGCTTTCAGGATCTGAGTCCTGCCCACCTCTCCCGCCTCACGATCACCACTCTCACCTCCTCCGCTGCCTGTCCACCCCAGCTCAGCCTAACTGAACCACAGACATGCACTTTCTTGGAGCCACAATATTCTTTTCTTCTCCCTGGAATGGCTTTCTCTTTTTTTTGACCGGCTAAGTCCTACCTATCCTTCAAAACTCAGCTCAGCTACCACCTCCTCCAGGAAGCCTTCTCTGACTCTTCCAGACTCAGTTAGACAACCATTCTCTGTTCTTCCACTTCTGTCCTAGCACTCACCACAGAGTTTGTAAATATCCATCGAGGGTCTAGTATCCCCACTAGGCTGCATCCTTTGACGGTGGAACATGCCTCATATCCCCAGATACCTCATCCTTGGCCCAGTGTTTGCTGTGTCTTCCATGTTCCAAAGGTGGTAAGTGGTGGATGAATGCACGCATGCATCTCCAACCAACTGGCCTAATGGCCCCAAACTCATGAGTGCCAGCAATGCTGGTTACTGGGGAGCATGTGCCTTTCAGCCTCATGTCAGGACTGCCTCAGCTGCCACCTCAATCTCTGACCTAAGCTGGATTTGGCTATGTGAGTGTCCGATTCCATTGCCAAGAGCTCCTTGGAATTCTCAGGAGGTCAAAAAGGCATTTGGTTCCTGCCTTCTCAGGAGAGAAAAAAATCACAAAGTGCTTTGTGCTTCCTCTCTGCCTTCCTTGTCCCCGTGATATGCCCATCATCCTTCCGGCCATTCAGAACTCTCACTCCAACTCATCACCTTCTGAGATTAAACAGCTGGAAGTTCCAGACAGCCCTGGACTTTCCTATAAATCAGCTAACTAAAAGCGAGGGGCAAGCAGCTCCCAAAGAAGAGGGAAGGTAGAGGAGCAGAAATATTTTCGGCAGAAGGCGGGTCAAAGCTATGGGCACGTGGTTTCAGGAAAAAGATCAATTTCCAGCCCTTGCCCTCCCCAAACCCTGCCCACTCTCTCACCCTCCCTCAGCATCTGAAAAGTCAAGGGCCTTCGCATTCCCTTTTGAGCCTGAGTCCTGCTATATCCTCACCTCCCACCTCCAGTGGGCGCTGCTGAGTTAATGGCCTGAACCATGTCAGTGGTGAGAGCATCCAGTAGGCTGGTGATAAACTCCGTTTTCTTCCCTTCTGGACAGCCTAAAAGATAAAATGAGATTTGAAGGCGGATGCCAGATAATAAACAAGTCAACAGCTTTCTCAACTACCATCCTTACCTAAACTTCTCAAAGCCCCTCTTGTCCAGCCAAATCCACTTTAGGTTATTTGTTTACAGATCAGATGAGTCTCATAAACTTCCATAGTTCCTTTACCCATACCCCACAAAGGACCATCAGAGCAAATAATGCTTTCAGTTTACTTCCATTCCACACATTTTTGCTAGACATCAACTCAGGCACTATATTAAACGCGAGGGATACAGCAGTGAACAATACAGAAGGTTCTTATCCTGGTGAAATTCATATCTACAGGAGAACTCAAGCTAATAGCCAAGTAGTCATCCTAAAGTAAGAAAAATACTATGCTAGGGGTAGGAACCAGGAGCTGCAGGAGCACAAGGGAGGGAGAGAACCCCCCGTCGTCAAAGTTGACTTAAGTATACCTACCACCGGCTCCATCCAAGAGCCTCATCCTGTTTTCACTTCCCTCCTCATCCATCTTAGATTATAACTACAGCATCTCTCTTGTAAATACCTCCAAATCCTTTGCTCCTCTTTTCCTCCAGCAAAACACAGTAAAGCACAGATGAACCTTCTTATAGATAGCCTTTTCCATGTCTATACCACATAGCTGGGGAAAACACCACCGGACAATTGGATAGACGGTTGTCCTATAAAGTCACGATCACCAGCACCAAATGAGCCCTCTACGCTACTCCCAATGCTCCTCTCCACAGCAGCTAGCTCATTCTCTTCTCTCTCCAAATCCTCCAGGTCTCAGGTTCAACACATGCTTCTGCGGAATCTGAAGCAGGTTCTCCCTGCCATTCTCACAGCACATTCCGCTTTTCCTTCAAAGTATCTGCCATGACTGTTTATAAATGCCTGTATTCATTTACTTGTCTCCAATCTGTCTCCTCTACTCTGTAAGTCTCACGTCAACTTTGACCACTAGATTATACCCAGTGCCTGGCACATAGTAGCATCTCAATTCACATTCTTTGAGGGGATGGCTAAAAGGGGTACTCTGGCCACCATAACTCCATTCTTGTGATGGGGTGATTTCTACAAACCTCATGTGGAAACTCCCTGACTTTTAGAAATCTCTGCTTTCAGTTCTCACTTGGAGTCCTGATGGGTCAAGGGAAGGTGGCCCATTTCCCACCAGTGCTGATC
The DNA here is from genome assembly GCA_963573385.1 of Cacajao melanocephalus. Lineage (NCBI taxonomy): Eukaryota > Metazoa > Chordata > Mammalia > Primates > Pitheciidae > Cacajao > Cacajao melanocephalus. The sequence continues at coordinate 2,698 of CAUYLG010032723.1, read as the reverse complement.
TGACTTTGTGCTATGTAAAGACAACAGGATTCCAAACCACCAATATTTAGTAATCTTACTGTAACTTGGAGGCAGATATCACTATAAATAAGGTGAAACCCGCATAGCAGCCATTTGGAGGTCCCAGGGCCCTGCCTATGTGTCTTGTGTCACATTCTTGGTTGTCCTGTGTCACCAGGGGTCATCTGCCTCCTCAGAGCAGGCAACAGACACTGTCCACATCACTCAGGACAGCCCTTCCCTGTAAGCTGGAAAAAATAACTCACAGTGCCCAAAACACTGTCCCCACAGACCTCAGAAGGACAACGCATTGCAGAATTGCAGAGACAAAATTTTAACCTGTCTCCGTCATTACCTTATAATGTAATGTCATTATAATGTAATGACTACATTATAAAGCGAAGAGGCACAAGGAAGAGAAGCAACATCCACAAGAGCACGGAGCTAATTAGGAATAAATCCCAGACCGGGATGCAGATTCCATGGCTCCTGGCTCCGTCTTACACATGGGGAAACAAAGAAGAGAGAGCTTCTTCTGCATGATGAGAGGGTACATGATGAGAAGGAGGTGAAGGCGCCGACAGGGGCAGCATCGTCTCCCACCTGGTAGCTCCCTGTCCTTGAAGGGGTCATCTGCCTCTGTACTCTTGGCCCTGGCATCGCTCTCACAACTGGGCATCACGTAGCTGGGAAAAGAAATATGGGGGTTGGAAGGGGCTGGCAACTGAGCCTACTTCAGTCACTACTACCCAGCAATGATCTATGTTTTCACCAAGCCTAAAGCACCAAGGGTGGGCAGCACAATATCCCTTGTGCTGTTCGGCAGCTACAAGGCAATCTTGGCATCAATGTTTCCACTGAGATGTGTTCAAGCATGTCATTTCAACCACTCAAACATAATAACAATGACACTTGAGCTGCACACAGTATCGTTTGATCCATGGAACCTACTGGCTTAGACAGGGCAATAATCTCATCAGGAGACTGACATTCAGAGAGATTAGGTACTGTTGCAAAGTCTTAAGTTAGAAAGAGACAGGATTGTGAGCAGAATCCAGGTCCCAGGGTCTTCCTACTGAAACTCTTCTACTCATGAATGAAAACATTGCTCTCCCAGGCAGTCAAATCCCACCAAACCAGTGCAGGAATGCTGGGCGATGCCAGCATGCATAACAGGCAGCAGGTCCATTTTTCCCAGGACCCAGCCCAGTGGGGCTTACCGTGTGGAGGTCCCAGGCAGCGGGCGCCCAGTGTCCACCAGCACACACCAGCAATAGCCAGTGGACTGGTGGCACTGCACTGGCTTATAGAGTCCCCCAGGGGCACACTCAGGGATGACAATACCCTCGCGGGGATTCTGCTGGGCCTCTTCCAGGGCACTCTGCCTCTCCTGGTCACACGAGTAGACTTTCTCTGCAAAAGAAGACACAGCCTGTGGTGACTATCACTCCTATGACTTAACATTCCTGTCTTCTGTGACCAGCACCCAAAGTAAATAGCAAGGACCAGGCCTGGACCCAAGGAACTGATGAGCTGCCTGGTTGATGAATTACCACCGAGAGCTGTCTCCCATGCCAGCACCATGCTGAGCGAGCTGGAGGTTCAGAATCTTCCTATGGTCATCTCTGGGGCCAATGTTCATTAGCATTCCCACCAAATAGATTCAACTGCAGCAACAAGCCAACCAGGGACTCCAGGGATGCCCCTTCCCAGAGTGGCAGCTTGCCCTGAGGGTGGAATGTCTCACTGTTTCCAGAGTGGCTCCTGCTGATGCTCTGTCTATTGGCTGCAGGAGAGGAGGGTGCAGGAGGCTGGCTGCCCTGCGAACCGATGCAGGAATGCCTCGGCATATAGACCTTTCCAAGCCCAGACACAGCAGGATGGAGCCGTGGCCACCAGCCTCATGTGGAGTGACTCTCGGCACCCAGGAGGAGCAGAAACAAGGTCAACCCTGGCTCCTCCCCACCCTCCAACGCACTGGACAAAGCAGGCCAAGTGAACTTCAGTGAATTACACAATGCTGCTTCCATCCAATGGGAGAGAAAACAGGCCCAGCCAGAAGGTGTCTGCACTCAGCAGCGTCAGGAACACATGAGCATGTCTGAACAGCCAAACCTGTTTTTCCCTGAGCCAGTCCCAGGTTGAGACAGTGCATGGTGCCCTGCGTCCAGCATGGCCAGCTCCAGGGCGTCTCACACCTGCACAGCTGCTTACCTGAAAATTCTTTCCAATCAACCACTGAGTCTGCCTGGCTTCCCTTTTTTTTTTTTTTCTGGTATTCTTTCTGTTTTAATTATTAAAAATAAATAGTGGAGAGAGATCCAAGATGGCCGATTAACAACAGCTCAGGATTGTAGCTCCCAGTGAAAGCACAGAGAGCGAGTGGACGCTGTACTTTCAGACGAATTTTTGTTGCCCACAGACCAGGAGATTCCCAGCGGAGGAGCCACACGGGTCGCCAGCGCCGGCGTGGCTGTTTTGCAGGCACCCTGGCATGGCACTTCTCGGTGCAGAGTATACGGGACGGGGTGCCTTTTGAGTCAGGCTCGGCTGGTCCCATCCCCACAAGGAGAACAGCAATTGGAAACGCTGAGGACTGAGAGTTTCACAGCAAGCACAGCCGAACCGGGAAGGTCCAGCTCTGTGGGGAAGGAGCATCCGCCAAAGGAAAACTAAGAAACAGAAAAAACTTCATCAC